>JBAJNP010000053.1:46264-168007 GCA_036877545.1 Yasuhikotakia modesta | reverse complement strand
AATGGTGACTTTAAAAGCAGCAGAATGTAAATAAAAATGGATTATTTTACCTGATTTGTGTGTGTTGTGTATTTTTGAAGTATTCGTGCAGTTAGTTTGACAACTTCAGTTAGGTTAAACTCTGCAGAAATCTTCTGCGGGTTTTTTCTCCCGTGAGGAGAGAGCTGCTGTCTGTACAGAGCTTTCCAAATTGGTCACTGAATGAATTAATGTAAATGCTCAGTGATTTATGCAGAATATTTTCCCCGCGCACAACAACAACTGTTCAATGCATCTTATGATTATCCTCCAACCAGCCAAAAACAATGAAATCAAATCTCTGAAATAATTGGTGAGCACACCAGTCTAACTTTCCATATGTAAATCTATATAACAGAGATGTGCTGTTTTCAGCACAACAATCGCTCTTTTAAAATAGATTTAAGCAAGCTTCAGTTATCTTTCATTATATTACAGTGTCTACAGTCTGGTGAAACTGAAGGAATGTTTGGCGCTTCGTAGCCTCTTAACTAAGAGTGTGTTTTCCGCACAGCACTGCAGTTTACAGCAGTCTCCACGCTTGCACCATTAACTGGCTACTGCGCTCATTAGCTTGACAAAATAAGGGGCCTTGACATTTTCCAGCCCACACAGTAATGTCTACGCCTCATAAATGCACACACAAACAAACAAACACACACACTCACCAACATCACTGCTTAATCTGGCCATCTTATTTCCTAGGGCAGCGGTCTGAGATTATAACGCAGCTATGAGGAACATTACGGTTGTGAGTCAGAGAGAGAGAGAGAGATAAGAGACACAAGGGAGTGCAGTCATCTCTCATTCCCTCGATAGGGCTCTCATCTCTGGGTGACTTTTCAGTGGCAGGTCTGACACGCTAGTTTAAGCTCCTCTCCAATTAGCAGCATGCAAAGGGCACGGACACGGGCGCTATTTGATGTATTGTGTGCGGGTGCGAGACGGCTTTGATAAATGCTGGAGGTAAATGAGGATTATTACCTTTTAATGATCCTTTTAAGAGAGTCATTTCAACAATAAATAATTAAATAAAACAAAACCTTTGCTTGAACCCACTCAAAACCCTTGACGAAAATTCACTAAAAATTAATTGAGCCTGCTGATCGTGTTGTTTATTTGGACATGTTGTTGTCTTAACACAGTAGTCATTAAAGGAATTATGCAAATCAGTAGACGATGTACTTCTTCATTCTGCAGGCCGTTTTTGAGCGCTACTGTAGTTTGGGAAGGATGCGGCACTGAGGTAGCGCAATCTGGCTTTCTGTACTCTCAGCGTTACCCCACCACTGAGATCCAAATACCTGAATCTGCTCTTTAAAAATGCCAAGTTTTAATGCCACTCTCTATCATATGATGAATGCCACAATCTCTAAAACGAATACACAAAATTCTCTTGGTTAAAATAATTCTATGCAGAAATATTGATAAATGTAGTTCAATGGATTATTCTTGTCAATATTTGCATGTGCATTTGTATGCTTGTTAGTGCATCATGCTGTTAGCTTAGCAATATTGTAATGTCAGATTCTCAGATATCAATTGTTCCAAATCAAGGCTCAAGGCCCATGCAGAGAGCCATTTGTATGCCGCCCGGGTTGCTGCCCATGTACAGCACGTCACATCAGTCACTTATGAAGATCCGAGGCATTGCTTTAGAGCAAGGCAACATATTTTGGAACGCAGCTCTCGTCTGGGAGGTCCAATAAATGCCTGGGTTGCAGATAAACTAAAGTATTACAGCAAAATTAGCAATTCAAATGCTGAAACCGGAGCCGTCCCGGCCCTCACGTGGGTCAGCGTTTCTCGCTTTGTTTCCTGCTTGCCTGAGCTTTGTCAGGTGATAAGAGATGAGAGGACAAAGGAAGACAGGCCGATTACACGACCGCAGCCGCGCCAACAACTCCATGACAATGGTGCAAAAACAAGCCTTACACATAGACGAAGAGAGTGAGAGGGAAAAATAAAGAGCTAGATAGAGAAGAGGCACAGCAAGAGCTCTGTCCATCTTGAGATGGATGAAAGGAGATGTGTGACTGTCCTTACAGCTCTCCAATAAAGCAGCTCACCCTAAACCTTGCTTGGTGTGTGCAGACAAGTGGGAGCCCGGCTGATGAAATCGACCATAAACAAGACCGAACCAGCAGGTCTCTGCACACCAGCAGTATGAGATAGGGACAAACATACTGAAAGTGGTATCCTACGCACACACACACGCTCACACAGAAACACACACACGCTCACACAGAAACACACACACGCTCACACAGAAACACACACACACAGAAACACACACACACAGAAACACACACAGAAACACACACAGAAACACACAAAAACTCTCTCTCTCACGCACACACACACACTCAATCTCTCTCTTTCTCTCTCTCACACACACACACACAGATTCAAAGCACATTCTATATTCTCAGCCACACTATTCTGCAGCACAGCTTTGGGTGGTGTGCTGTGGTGCTCAGAAGTTTCATAATAACAGACACATTTGTGCTTCTCGTTGTGCCATTGATTTCTTCTAAGGCAGTTTGTTAGTTTGGACACCTGGAAATAGCATTCTGCATGTTTCATTGTGGCCTTCTGACGTATTTATACAGGGCTGTGATCGCATTAATGGGGGCACATAATTCTTCAGAGAGACGGTATTGCTTGGCGACTGGACTGAGATATGGACCCTGAACCTCAACCCGCTCGTGTTTAAGTTAGAGGATGCAAATCAACGTTGTCCGACACGGGCTAAATAATGGCGTTAGTATTTTAGGCTTTGAGGGGAAAGCGCATTAGAGCGGCTATTGTGTTGCACAGCTCCAGTCTGGAGTCAATAGCAGGACTCAATAACAAGCATTTTTTTCTGCTGGCCCAATAGAGTCTGTAGTCATACATGTGCTTCATTTTCAGTGGCCCGGAGGCAAACGAGAACCGCTGCTACACATTTTTTTCAAATGGAGCGTCAGGAACGCAGTACATTTTTGATTAAACATTAAGATTTCATCAGAAGACAAACACATAAATTGCTTTTGAAAGACGAACCTTGAAAAACTTTAGAAAGTTTAAACTTTCACAATGGCTCATCGTTTGCAATGGCAGCTGTAAGGCCAACCTGACTATTTATCCTGCAGAAGACATCTAAAGTTCAAGAAAGACTGAAGTACAAAATCATTTTAAATCCACAGCATCACAATTTGCTTTATTAAGCATCTGATGTCACGAGTGTATTTTAAAAATGCATTGTCCCATTCGGTTCTCATTCATAGCCATCGCTTTTGTTGAGCTCTAAATAACGACTTTTTGACCATCACTCTATAAAGAGGCTGCCTCATCTCTCTCTGTCTCTGTATAGGTCCACTAATGCCCTGCTCTAATTTCTCGTTTGTAATAATGATCAAAAACCAATTACAGCGGCGCAAATAAACACAGCCGAACAAAGCCAGCCATCAATCACCACACACACAGGGCATCAACGTTTCCACCTTTTTCAGCTACATCACAAGTGTGTGTGTGTGTGTGTTAAAGTCTGAGCTCCTTTGTGCTTATGGCGAGTTGTTGTAGACACTCATTGTTTTGAAAGATGATGTCTGCGTTGTTTTCCACTTGGCTCAACACGTGAGAGGGTTATTAATTGAAAACAAGAGTGAAGTTGACTTCTGGGAAAGATGCATTCAGCTTTTTAGAGGCCTACATGAAAAGCTAGCGGAGTAAGATAAATCTAATTCCTGCCAAGCACTGATTTAAACCATTGCGGACAAGCCTGCGTAGCTGGATACAACCATAATATTCTATCACGAATGCAATTATGTTTATTCACGTCCATTTGCTTGTTCATTCTTTACTAGAGTTGATTTATCGTTGCTGTTGACCTTCTAAACAGAGGATTGGGTGGCACTAATGCAGTACAGACGGCGGAAGTGAGATACAGAGATCTGAGGGGAAACACAACATTGGTTTAAACACTGAGGAGAAAAAACATTTTGTCTGGTTTTCCAGTAAAAATAATCTAAATATCCCTGAAACAGGATTAATTTACTCGAAAAGCAAAACTGTGTAAAGCATAAAGCCTTATTTTTCAAGATTATATCGTGAAATAAGAACTCTTCATCTCTCTTTGACAAATAATTTTCTTGTTCTGAAGTAAATATTGTTACATTTACAACAAAAAGAAAAAAATAAGAAAAGATCTAACACACCTAATTTTGCTCCTCTAGTTCATTTTCTACGGCTGTAGGGATGTCTTCCAAATTTTTGGAATATTTTTAATAGAGAACAGAGAAAATACTGTAGAATTAGAAAATGATTTTCTGCTCTGGAGCCCACAGCTGTAGCAGATCGTGGTCCAGCTCTGAGCTGATATCTGGGCAGTGTGACATGTGTTGTGCTCGTCTAAGACGTCGGAGGATTATTGTTTGCACAGGTCATGAAACCTGGTTGTTATGACAGACTAGCTAATCCTCTTTGTGAACTACTGTTGGTAAACACGCAGGCCTACGAGCAAGACAGAAAATTTGCTTTCTCAGAAGTCTTGTGATCGGTTTATTCAAACATTTTGTAGCACTGTAAGCTTCTAGGAATTGATCGCAATAGCTGGTAGAGATTAACGGAGCGTCAAATATTGTTTTATTCTCACCTCAGAGGGCTCCAAACAAATACACCAGCTGCCATGATATATCTTGCATATAAAAGCAGTTAACAAGAAGTGTCAAAAACTTCATAACCAATTTATCCGTCAACTACAATAGCATGTTTCAAACTGATGTCTGCAGACACTCAATGGTTTGTATTAAATAGCCCCCGGAGGCCTACAAAAAAACTTAAAGCAAACCAACAAAAAATCCAAGAAACATTGTCACTTAATAGTTTGACTTTTATAAACTACAGTCACACTGCCTGGTATCTGCAGAAGCATATATTGTACTACTGCTTAACAACCTTAGTGTAGGTGGTAGTCCTGAAAGCTTTATAAACAAAATTAAAAAATCTCTTTCTTTGTATAGAAAATGCATGTCTACCAAAATTGCTTTTCAAATTCTGCAGTCATTATATTGTGTCAGGGTAGCATGTAATTTATTTTGTTCCAAATACAGTCTGAGAACCCTTACACTACACTAATCTTTGTAAAAAAAAAGTCCTGCAAGAAAGAATTGTGAGAAGTTCTGAGAGGAAAGAAGAGTTCGTTTTAGTTTCTTTTGGTTAACATTTGGAAAATAGGTCAGAGGTCATGTGTACACTGTAATTGCGAGCCCCTGACCTGCAGGTTAAGCCTGACAGCTGACTGATCTTTAATCTATGTAGATGTCAACCGGTTTCTCAGAATCTGACGAGGAGGGCCTTACCGGCCGTGACCTGATATGATCCCCAGCTCTCTGTATTGAGCACCTGAGATTTAATCATACCTGAGAGAATGAGATCTTCAAAAGTTGAGCGCTGAATTCTAAATGAATTTAGAAATATAGCAGCTGCACTAATTGTTATTCCTTCGACATGTGGCTCATTTATTACTTTTAATTGAATTGCTTTATCTAGAGCCTGTTGATGTTTCTGGAATACAAATCTAATTTGATCAACATAATTAAAGCTCTGATATGTTTTTCATCCGAGTGACTCAAATATGTAAAATAGTTTTGTATATCCAATATACTTGCCATATATTATCCCGTAATTAAACCTGGAATGCCCTCCTCAATGTTTTATTGGAGCTGAAGTTATTTCCTATCTGTCTTTTGCTTGTCAATAGTTGCCTGCATTATTCTGGATGGAGCTGTTACCCTGCCATCAACCACATCAACTCTCTCACTCTTTCTCGCTCTTTCAAACCCCTGGAGGGACCATCAACAAGCATTTCTCTTCCTGACCAAGAGGCCCAAGGGCAGTTACTAGCCACTGACGGCCTGTCTTGCTCTCAGGTGAGGGGAGGCAGCCGTAAGCGCTGAATCAGGTGCGAGCACACCCACAAATGCATCGCGACACACTTCGGTTGCATGAATATTTCAAGCTCTGCTCTTGCGGAACAAATGATCTCTTAACACAAACACATAGCTCAGCGCGAAAGGCTCAGGCACAACATGCGCAGCAGATGTGCGGGTGCCAACGCCATCACCTCGTGTTCATTGTTCATGCATGCGTGTCGTTTGGTGCAAGAACTCCTTTTGTGTGAGAACAGCGTTTCAATACGTGTTGTATGACGGACGTGTAAATAATTGGCATGTTAAGGCTCGTCTTTTTATAGACTCTTGGGAAGAGAGTGAGAGAGAGATAGAAGAATAGGGATGTGCAAAACTACATATTGTCATAATTAAACATTCTGCGAGATGTCTGAATGCTGCAATCTTCCTGCGCTACAGACATATTCTAGTGCCCAATACTGCAGTGGCAAATAAGACTACATTATATAATACAAGATACAACAGAATAGAATACAACAGAAATGTTTTCTATTCATTTTATGTCAATGGTTCAGAACAGAATAGAATGAATAGAAAACATTTATATTCTATGTAAATGGCTCAGTATAAAACAGAAAAGAATAGATGATAGCCGATCCTATTTAATACTTGTCAAATATTTACCTAGTCAGCTTACTGATGATTCATAGTCCATACAAACAAATGGAGATCTACAGATTGTGTATAATAACAGCAGCATCTCTCACAGCAGACAATTTGAAGTTCGACAGTAATTGTTTTGAAATGTATCCTTTAGGCACAGAACCTGTTTGACAAACAGTGTTTAAATGGATGGCTATGGTGCTGGTGTTTTAAAAAAAGAGATGAATTTAAAGATGCAACTTCCTGGAGAGAGTTTCCCATGCTGACAGCCTAACAGCACGTAAACACAAACACTTTCAGCGCACTAAAATACTCTTTGAGGAACTACGTACTATATTTCATTCCCTTTAAAGTGTGGCTGCTAAAAAATTTAAGCTGAAGCAAAAATGAGACAAGCTGTGAAGAAATTAGTTGACTTTACTAATGGTCTAGCTGACCATCTAGATTCCTAAGACATGCAGTACAGATAGATGAGACAAATCATATCCGGTGAGTGGTTTGGTTTAAAATTTAATAGCTGCTGCACTGTTGTTTTATTTATTTTTTATTATGCACTACTTTATATTCATTTTACTTGTTAATAGTACTTGTTTATGTAGCTATTGTTGTTTTACATTGCTCACAATCTCATACTAAAAGCTTTGGTGGTGCAAATGTACAATTTTATGTCATGCCAATGAATAATGCTTAATCTGAAACTAAAACTGAGATTACAAGTGTGGGAAAAAGAGATAGTAATGACTAACAATATGACAACTACAACAAGAGAGTCAGAGATAGACAGACAGGAGAGAGAGAGAGAGAGAGAGAGAGAGAGAGGGAGAAAGAGGGCAAGAGAGTGAGAGAGAGAGAGGAAGAGAGAGTGGTAGAGAGAGGGAGAGAGAGAGGGAGAGAAAGAGAAAGAGAGAGAAAGAAAGAGAGAGAGAGGGCAAAAGAGAGAGAGAGGGAGAAGAAGAAAAAGAGAGAGTGAGGGCAAGAGAGAGAGGTAGAGAGGAAGGGAGACAAATGCGTTGCTCCCAGCCCTTATTCGGCTAGTGGAACTGGGTGTAAAATGAGTCATTACACAGTGCAGGGGTGCAGGGTGGAACACAAAGGGCTGTGGAAAAGCTGCTTAGCATGCAACCCGTGTGCCACCCGAGTCCCAGCACTCTCCCAAACCTGGACAGCCTGTCACTGCCTGAAGGAGACCTGCAGGAATGATTGCTGTCCCCGGTATTCACACAAGACAAGAAAAGGAGGTGGGATTGCCCGGCTCCCCTCTCCTGAAGCACACGGCGTCTATTCTGTTGCACCTTGCTGTGGGAAACCATGAAAGACTGCTGCTGTTGTTTTCCCTGCTAGCCGTGAAATATAGGCAATCAGAGGGTGCGTTTACTGCTCGCCTCTGTTCCTGCGTTAGCAAAGACAAACGGCTATCAAACGGGCCGTTGTTTGTGTGTTAAGAGGTATTGTTTTGGACCTGACAACAACGCTTGCGTTCGGCTCTTATCCGCGCTGCCAGACGCGCGAACAGGCAAGAAGCAGAGCATGCGCAGACGCTTGCGCCCGTGCAGAGCCCTTCATCATAACCGCTGGTTTCTCTCCAAAATAGACTAGGGGCAATCAGTCACACTGTGGCCAGAGAAGTGTCAGAGTTTGAACTGCACCTGGACAGCAGAGACAGAGAGATAGCTGAGCTCAACAAGTGAAGCTGGCACCAACACAGGTGCAGAGAGAGAGAGAGCGAGAGAGAGAGAAAGAGATACATGAATGGTTGAGTGAGGGCATTTAAATTTAAATTTAATGCCGCCCAAGGCCAGAGGTGGAGGGGTGGTGGAGGGGGGTTGCACTGAGAGGATGCAGGTGGTGGGGTTGGCAATGAATTGTAATACATTGTTTAGGAGAAACACAATATTTCTTTACCAGTGGTTTTCTTTGTTGGATTTGGCCTGAGGTTTTTATTGGGATATCAGATGGCCATGTGTGTGTGTGTGTATGTGTGTGTGTGTGTTCACTGGTGTGATTACAGAAGCTCTGAGATAATCATTTGTTGCATGGATGATAGTGTTCTGCGTAATTGTCTTTAAGGTCAGTGGAGCATGTGTGTCTCTGTTACTGGATGATAACCATGTATGGGCAGATGATAGATAAGGAGAAGAGCAAAGAGGAGAGTTTAACAGCGCAGAGGGGGGCAGAGCAGCACAGAGAAGAGGAGAACAGAGCAGAGGAGAGGAGCAATGAAGAGAGGAGCACAGAGGAGCACAGAGCAGAGAAGAGGAGCAGAGAGGAGACGAGCACAGCACAGAGCAGAGGAGAACAGAGAGCAGAAAAGAGAAGCACAGGAAGGGGAGCACCAAGGAGAGGAGAACAGCACAGCACACAGTAGAGGAGCACAGATAAAAGCATGTGTGTCTCTGTTACTGGATGATAACCATGTATGGGCAGATGATAGATAAGGAGAAGAGCAAAGAGGAGAGTTTAACAGCGCAGAGGGGGGCAGAGCAGCACAGAGGAGAACAGAGCAGAGGAGAGAAGAGGAGCAGAGAAGAGGAGCAGAGAGGAGACGAGCACAGCACAGAGCAAAGGAGAACAGAGAGCAGAAAAGAGAAGCACAGGAAGGGGAGCACCAAGGAGAGGAGCACAGCACAGCACACAATAGAGGAGCACAGATAAAAGGCGCACAGAGGAAAGAAGCACAGCATAGAGGAGAAGAGCGCAGCATGGGGGGGGGCAGCACAGAGGAGGGGGCGCAGCACAGAAGGGAGGAGTACAGCACAGATCAGAGAAGAGGAGCACAGCACCGAGAAAAGGAGCGCAGCGCAAAGGAGAGATTTCACAGTGCAGAGGAGAGCAGAGCGGAGAGCATAACAGAGGAGAAACGAGGACAGACGCACAGAGGGCGGGTTCTTTCCTATGAAACAGATGGATGGAAATGAATTTAATGTAGTCTACTGGCTCATTTGAGCATGAGATCAGTAAAGTGGAAAAATGGTAACACCCATATTAGTCTAATACAACCCTTTGTTCATAAACGATCTATATTCCCTGTCATAAAACAAAAGCAATAAAAGAACAAAAAAAAAAAAATCACACATTAAGTGTGATGAAAATAAAGCATGCATACATTACAGGTGCTCATATCCTTTTTGGAAAATACAAACAACAATTAAATTCTTCCTGTGGCTCTCTGAGCAAATGGCACATAACCATAACAGAGCTCAGTCTAAACTGCCAATGGCATATCAGAGCTGATGCAACATTTACTGCCTGTTCATGCTGTGATTGGACATTGTTTACAAGCTCTGAGAGCACAATGATGACATATGCCTCCTTCTGAAAACTGCAAAACAGCAATGAATGCAGCCAATTATGTTACATCAAAATAAATTATGCCAATAACATGCTAAACAAAACATAACTGATATAAAATCGCACATGTTAGCGTTGCTGTCAAAATACAGGTTCTGCCTCTTTGTTTCCTTTTGTCTAAAAAGGAGCAAATTCAATTAAATGCTAAATGATTTTGCGCTCATCACCACATGCCCAATTTTTTTACAATTTGACACTGTTCTTTCAAAAGGCAAATGCAGAAAAGCGGCAGATCCCAAAGGCGGCTTAAACCCGTTCGTGATACGGCACTCTGACAGTCAAACGGATGAAACATCACTCAGGTGAGAAAGGATTTCTTTATGTTTCACAAAGAAGACAGCGGGAATAAGAAGTTGACTTGCCTCCAACGGGCAATTAAATTAATTGCAATGAATTGTAATAAAATGATGTTGTTTCAAAGAACATGCAAATATTCAGGCGTTTTTGAAGAGCGCGGATGGTAATTCCCTGAGAAATCCAATATCAGATTACAGTTAATAAGAGCGTACAGTAGATAGTGCCATTCAAAAGTCTGAGTCCACTTGTTAGAACTTTTTCCATAAATTACACCGCCAGCATAACTGAGGAAAATGCGTAATATAAAAATTAACATGAACATTTCTTACTTTTCAGTACATCACACTTTTCTTTAAATAGCTGCATACATTTGAGCTAGCAAAGTTATTGCAAACCTGATGATCCATGTTATCCGCTGCAGCATGACTTCAGAATGTTCCGGAATACCGGAATAATCTTGTGGAAGCAATGCAGAAGCAGGGAAATCTGACCTTTTGCACAGAGTTAACATGGTCACATGGTAATTTTTTTTTCAGAATTCCCACCAAAAAAACGATTAGCTTCATTTTTCTGCCTTTATCAGATTTTCAATGTGGACTTTTTACCATAGTGCATTTATCTTGATATTTAGTGAACATCTTAGCCTTACATGAGGGGTGTGGTGGGCTCAGCAGGTGGGCGTGATGCGTTCAATCATTCAATGGCTAGTAATGACGGTGACATTAAGTACAATGAGAAGGATGGTGCGTTTACGTTCGTCTCTCCTTTAGAGGAGCAAGATAAGAACGAATGAAAGGCGGACAACTTGTTTTATTGCCAGTTGGAGTGTCTGTGTGCAACTGGCGCTTGTTTCACACCAATAAAGCACCTGCTTTACAGCAAATGAACTTCTCCAGGTAAGAGGAGTGCTATGCGCTGATGTATCTCAGCCGCTCAGTTCTTTCTGAATGTCTCTCGTTCTCTCTCCCTCACCCTAAGGGATATTCATGAGCGGGGGAGGAAAGAGGAGTAAAGAGCGAACTAGATTAGGGGCTCGCGTTTGCCTGAGTGCTTGTTTGAGAGAGAGAGAGAGCGAGAGAGAGAGGTAGAGACTGAATACAGAGAGAGAGAGAATTTTAAATAAGGTATTAAAAGCATTTTGATGCCCAAATACAGCACTTTAACTGGCATGTAAAAATGTTAAAAGTATGCAGGTACACTGAGGTTTCGTTTTAAATTTTACTGAGATCGGGTCGCCAGAAATGTTAATCAAATTAATTGTCTGATATGCTAATTTGCTCACCTGTGGTCTACAGTTCACAGCAATGGAATTTCTTAATCTAAGGTAGACTGAAAGACAGACATACTAACCTTTGGTCACACTCTGCACCAGTGTTTTTAAAACACCTTCAGTACCAGACTGCAAATCTTTCACTTAACAAACTGGTAAGCAATGAAGAACGGCAGCGCTAAAGTTCTCACAACTGTAGAGAACTTGCTGAGATCATAAGAACATGTGTTCTCAATAAAAGGCCTTTGACACACATCGGTTGCTTCACGGCCTCCGCTGCTGTTCAAACATGCCGTTCTGGAGACGTTATTAGATTTCTAAAGGTTTAAGTTGGTGACATATGCAGCGCTGTTGTGAATGTGACTCGCACACGGAGAAGGTCGTTAGGTGTGCGCGAGAGCGTGCATGAGCGCGTCTCATTATTATGTTTTTGCGAGAGGAAATGATGCATCGCCAGCCGAGAGCCTCATTCCAGAGCGGCGCTCGCTTGATGACATCGCAGGCTGACTGCCAAACGTTATAGTTATAGGTGACATCAAAGACAGCGCTTCAAATATTAACCATCAAATAATAGCAAAAAGGATCCGAGAACTACAATATGGAAATGTTTGTAAATATGCTGGGATTAGTTTTCCTATGGCAAGTTATTTTCTCCATTAGCAATGCATAATTTGTGCAAGAAACAGAAATAAGAGTTGGTTTGTTTGGCGGTTTGCAGGAACGGTCTCTCAGGGGCAATCTGGGGTCAAATGATGTCATTGAGGGTGCTGTGGTTGTACATCCAGCTTATGACACAAACCTCTGGCCTATTATCCCAGACCCTGAAATAACATTTCAGATTTTAACACAAACCCAAAAACTGACCTAACCAAACAAAATGAGGTACATGTCACAAACTCCTTAAACAATCGCACAATCTTAGCTGTGGTCCCTTCCGACATCAGAGATTGGTGTACACTAAAACAAACATTTTCTTCTGTTTTCCAGTAAAAACTCCATATCCTGAAAACAAGAATTTAATATATATTTTTTAGGATATATTTTTCTTGTCTTTCAGGATAAAAACTGAGACTTGTGGGAATGTATCTGAAATATAATTAAGAGTTTTTCATTAATTCATTTGATTTTATCAAAAAACTTTGTCAATTGGTTAAGAAAAATAAATGCAATTTATGGTTTATTATATTACATAATTTAGCTTTTTTTAAGTTGTCTTGTTTTACAGATTTTTTTTTGTTACAGAAAAACAGGATGAAAATGGTTATTATTAACATCATTTCTGCAGCCCGAGCCATCTGCATAATTTGTTATATAAAAAATATGACACTGTCCTAGAAACACAATGAAATCAAAGCATTTTACTTTCAATCTGAGGATGCTAAGTATGAGCGCATCACACCAGCGTGAAGAAAAATAATATTTTTTGTAGGTCGCAGCAAATTTTAAATGAATTTGTCTTCTCCTGATTGAGCCAGCTCAATAAATCAAAAAAGCACAGCTAGTGGATTGCTAATGAGAAAATAAACACTCAAAGCCAAGAATGAGAATAAAGAGAGCGAGACAGTGGAAAAAAGCAAATGAATTCACTCCCTTGGAGAGAGACTGTTATTGCTAACAAGTTTCAATCACGAAGCCGAATGAAAAAGTCCTTACTGCGAATTCACGAGAAATCGTCCATGTAATTCTACAAATGCGCCACGTATGGAGCTCTGGCCCCTTCAAACTCGGCAGCGGGAGACTGTGGAGCTATTAAAAAATAGATTCAACGCAAGCTCATGCTAGGTTTTGCCTGTGGAAGTTGATTTATCTGGTGTGCTAGCACTGTACAAATACGGTTATGGGCTGACTAGGCGAGTTACTGGAAGTAGATAGAAACAGAGAGATAAAAAGAAAAAGAAAACAACAACTGCCTTTAAGATGGATGAGAATGCAAACCAATAGTTTTTTCTCTTTTATAAAACAAAGACCTCCTTTGACCTGACCCATTTCTAATAGGGGTGAGCTGGGTGTTTGTGCACTGTTGGATCAGCGAGAAGCCACCCAAAACGCGCTAGCCACCTAGCAAATCCTTCAGAACACTTTAGCAACTAAACACTTGATAACCACCCACACGCATCACTAGCATAGTGGTGGGGAGTTTTGCACAGGGAATAACCATATCATAAAATTAACCATTGAAAATGCTGCCCTACGCCTGTAGAACATTCCTATCTGTGTGATTTAATGAGCAGAATGAAATGATCTCCCTACATCAGGCTAATCACCCTCATGACAGGTCACACAAAGGTCACTAAAGGCCAAGGCAAATGTAAAAGCCAAATCTGATAATTGGCAAAGCAGGAGAGCTTGTGTCAAATATCAATCTTTGACAACAGGGTTTTACAGCAAACCCAAACGAAGACCGTGTTTCACAATAACAGCCCTCAAACGAAAAACACAGTCTAATACATCAGGGAAAATTAAAAATATGTTTTGGACCCATTAAATTGGGTCCTTACAAGCATTTCACTATTATATTGGCATTACAAACACCTTGTTTATACCTTTCTCCTCATACTCCATCACTACCTTTGAACCCCCACCACACAATGGATGCCACAAAGAGACGGAACCGTCTTCAGAAAAACAGGCATTCTGAAAGCGGCGCGCTGGGGGCTTTTGGATGTTTTGCCCACCCTGTGTAATTACTCAGCTCACAGCAAGAGACGCGAGAAGGAAACATAAATGCAAGTGGTTGGACTTTAGCGGTGTGTGCATAAATATCATTTATTTGGTTGTCGCTCAGTTTGATTCTCTTGCCTCTGCGAACGGTGTAATCATTGCTCTTGTTTGCCGCCTGTTATTTCTTGTCACAAACGCGTATTGGAAATAGCATAATGCGCAGTATGACAGACAGATAAAGCGGCAGTCTTTCCAATTCACACGAATCTATCTAGCCAAACATAAAGGAGAACCTCAAAGTGCGCATTGTTTATTGTGACTGCACGTGTCTCTTTGAAAACAGAAAATATCACCTGAATCCACCAAACAGCTTCACAGCACCATGTTCACACCACCAAACAAACTTACACACACACACAGAGATGAGCAATAATACAAATATCTAATGTTTCTAAGATTCCAAGAAATCATTTGAGGAACTCAATGTTCTTTTCTCTGTTGATGCATTTCCCTATTGAAGCATATTGAAAGAAAGCTTGTACATTCATATTCCAGACTGCATTTGATTGGACAAATTGCTAGATGACTCACTACTTTTGTAATACTATTTTATATATCACTAAAATACATCAATAATATTTTTTATATTAAAACTATTTTCAAGAAAGACAACGTTTTGCCATATTTTGCTATATTTAAGTATTACCTCAAAGATAACATTCACAGACTAAAAGCTAAAATATTTACGTTTTAATACTTTGAGGTCTTTAACAAACTGTAAAATGACTTTCCACGTAACCAGCTTAAAAGTACAAAAGACACAATTAAGCTACACAAAATCCACTGTCATGTGTTCCCAGCTCTGTATGTTTGAGTTTGTTTGCAAATATCCTGCTGAGATGAACTGAAGAGGCAGGTTCAATCTCCTCCTTCCTGCAGTGAATGTGTCTCAATCAATGCCAGCACACTAAAAGCATGAGAATGAGTTGCAATAAGAGGGTGCAGCTGCTGGAAAACCCTCTTAAATTTGTCCTAATTCTGTCAGGCTCTACTCTCCCATGTCACTCACTGAATGACATTCTCCAAAGTGGCAGCTAGAACATCTCAGTCTGCGGTTGTCTAAAGCCGGGCAGACCGTACGACTTGCCGTCTGAGGCAAATTTCCAGTTTCATTTCCGTTTCCTTTCGTCGTGGGACAAAATTGACTGCTAAGTGTGACAAGCTCACAGACGGCCATTGGAATTCCTTTGTCATGAATCTTAAACTCGCTGAACTTTTAACACTGTCAGAAATGTTGGAAACAATCCTGCAGTGCGAAAAAAGAGCCAATAGGAAAGCAGCAATCAATGACGTGTGTGTGCTGCTTCTAGCGTGTGAGTGTGTGAAACTAGCTTGTCTCTGCAATGTGCAACATTAATATCTTGTTAATTAGCGTTCCCTTCGTGTCATGATCACATTAACATCAGTCCACAAATCCCCTCTTTCCGTCCAGTGACGACAAACTCCAGACACTCCAGCTTTGCTGTTTTGTTCTTTCCAGCCAAAACATGGCCGACATTAACACAAGGGCTCGCTGGAGTTTGTGCAGTACCATTTCAATTTCACGTGTCAATGAGAATGTCACAACGTGACACGATTAATGATGTAAAATGCCCAGTCGATGCAGTCAATCGTGTCCAAAGCCCAAAGATGTATATCGTTTGACATGAAAGGTTTGTCTTGGCTTTTACCCAAGATCCAACCGATGTCATATCGTACGATCTGACAACAATCATAACGAACAAAAAAAATGAATATGTCGCACAGGGCGGCAATTCTGGCTTAAAAGACATGGAGGACTGTGGGGCAGAGTTCCTGATTACAGCTCCTCCATGGCTTCCTTTATGTTGACATTTCACCACAAAGCACCATCTTTCTCCCTCCAATTACTACATCCCTTCCTGTTTCTGGACAGGGGGTGACCTTTCAATCTCCTCTAAATATCTTATTATATAGCGTCTCTGTTTTTTTTAGGCCCAGCAAGTTCTGCTATACAATTACAAGACATTCACGCTTTGTTTGCTCTCTAATGAAGCGATCAGCAGTCGGACCGGCAGCCAGCACCTTGGGGCCTGCCACGATGTCACATTGAGGGAGTGCCTGCCAGAACCGCAGGGCTGTGGCTGCTACAGTCTGCACGTCTGTGAGCAACAATGAGCCACATATATAGAGAAAGACGAAACAGGATAGAGATAATACAGGCTGAGAGTGATAAAATATTACAACCAGACTTAAAACCCAATACTATTTAAGCTTAGAGATTGGTAGAATAATGTTGATTACCACAGAAGATAACAAACTCACTTAACATAATTTACTGTAAGGGGTAAGACATAGCTCTGTACAATGTGAAAAATATTTAGAAAAACACTTAAATGTTGCAGGTCGATGCAGATTTTCTCAGAAAAATGTGATGAAACATAGGTTGGTTATATAATATTTTGCTTTTATATATATTTTAATACAATATAATGAAAAAACACATTTAAAGCATTATCATAATGCATATTGAATTATTTAGCAACTTATTACATCCAGTACTTTTCTTTAAAATTGTTTAGCCCTTGTAACGCACTTAAAACAAAAGTACAGAAGATTAAAACATACACTGTTCTATACGCACAGCCACAAGATCTACACATTACATGCGTTGGCATGGGACTGGCATGGCAGGATTGTTTAATGACCTTATCTATGTAAAGTTAAATGTAATCTTTTGTTGCCATGACAACAGTAACCCTGGTAATTTTTGATATATGCAATGATGCCAGGAAGGGTCATAAAATTCTGTAACTATCTGCAAAACACTGTTTACATGGAGCGAACTCCACCCACGGGAACCACTGTGGTTATGCACAACCAGAAGTTCACCCATCTAGAAATGCAGTCCCACCTCAAAAAAAGACAATTTAGTCAACTTTACAGCTCAAATCATAAACAGGATTTCCCTGAATAATTCATGTATATGTGCTTCAACAATGTCATTTTCACATTTTAGCTTTTAAACCCTCTGTAATAGTAGCTTTGGGTGGTTTCATTGGATGTTTTACTGTAACCACAATTTTTGCATTTTGCTGAGGAACTTAAATGATTTTCTGTGGTAATCAACATTCTGACAGAAATTCTGTTGATAGAGGCTTGCTTATACTGAATTACAAAATATTTCCTAAAAGAAAGTACAGGACACAACATAAACAGGTCTGTCTTAATTAGCGCTTGACTTTTATGGCTTTTTCAATGGCGATGCTAATGTCTAGAGAGCAAGATGTACGTGCCCAACCGCACATTAAAATAAACCAATAATACCAATGCAAATTATACAAACACAGCAGAAATTACACTGCAGAAATTAACTATTGTAACATTATTTTTGCACAATATTAACTCAATTTCAGCTACTATGTCAAACAAAAGTCTACCTAAACCACTAATCCTAACAAGCAGGTTTGTCTGCCAATAAAAAAATAACAGCTGTCCAAACTAATGGCCTGGGTGATATTTTAGTCTGTTACCAGCCTTAATTTGGAAAATGTGCCAACAAATTGATCCGCTTTACTAAAATATATTCAGTTTTTTTTACGCAGTGGAATATTTTCAGCATTTTTCAGCGATGAATTGTACTGGGTGGCAAAGAGTGAACAACCATTTACTGTTGTCATTCACTTTCCTGCTTAGAGATGTTTCTTGGAAAAAGCAGTTTCCACTCCACTCACTCAGTCCCCAGTCACACAGTTCTGTTTCCAGCCGTCAATGCAGAACTCACAATTCTCAGATCAGCCCTTCGGTTAAACATCTCAGCTTTCTGCACCAGCTCCAACTTACATACTCTGTATCTCCAGGCGATGCGTGTTCAGATGACTTTAAGATTTAAAATACTCTATGAACTCATTCATACCATCCAAGAAACGGCATAATTTAGACAGTCGTCCATCATTTACGAAACCGTGTTCAATAATCAATGAGCAACAGTGCTTATGTCAATCAACAGCTGACATTATAGGATTCTACTTCCTAGGCGTGACCTTGTTGACCTACAGTGTGTAGGTCAGTTTCATACACTACTTCCTGCTGGTCTCAAAAGTGAAACCCACCTTGTGTGGAAAACCTGTATGGCCCACCAAAGGGGGAGGAAGGAGTCCGTTCAATTGACCCTGGAAACCTATTGGGTTTCAGGAAATGTCACAATGAAGGATTCATTTGTAAGGTGACCACAAGCTTCGTGTTAATGCTTCTGCTTCAATTTAACACAGTTTTCTGTTACTTGTGGACCGTGAAACAGAATACAGTACTTGGACACTTTGAATACCAATAAATCAATTAAGTGACCCAGGGCTATAAATCAAAGGTAAACTAATATACTGATGATGTGGCAAATCCACTGTATGAAATGATTAGCATAAAGTAAAATATGTACTGACAACCTTAAAACGCAGTTAGGTGCATTTTTTGGCTAAAGCAAACACAAGTTTTCTCTCACAACATCAGCAGTGTAAAAAAAGGCTAAAGTCCAATGTCTAAGACTACCAGTAATAATCCTTGTATTTTATATTTGATTTTAACAGGACAGTTCACACAAAAAACAAAAATCTGACACGAATCTAACATCATATAAAGTAATCTAACAATCACAATGTCAATAGGTGAATATTTAATCAAATGTAAGTGCATTTTGAGCACTTTAGTGTGGAATTGGGCTCTATCATTTTTAGAGCATAAACATTGTGAAGAACCCCTTAAACTAAAATAAGTGCTTGTAGAAGAGTTTTAACTTCTGCCCAGAGAAAACAATTACTCCTTTGAGGTAACACACTGCATTTTAGATCCAGGGCACAGAAATGAAAGTCTATGTAATGTCTAAGGTTGGCTGAGCAGATGCTTGCAGAGTCAGGTGACCAGAGTCCAAGGCTGCAAGGCAAAACAGCCGACATGAAAGTGCAGCATCTATTTAATTTAATGGTTGAGGCTAGAGGGTCTGATGTGAGGAAGAGAGGAATGGAGAGAACCCTAAATGTACAAAGAAAGTAGGAAAGAGCAATCCCACAGGACTCTCAGACACCAGCCTACTGTGTCCTTGGAAGGGACTCACACGGGTAACACATTACAAGCCATTTAATTAGACCTGTGATGATGGATGTGGCCGGTCACAGGAAATCAAAGTATGAAACACCAGTCCTGGCACTTCCATATGGTGTCGTACAACACCAGACACATGCTATACCTGATATTCCTAACAGCTATGTTCAACATTCAGCGCATTTCTAGGTCTGGAAAGGATTGAGTGACTGTCAACAGCTCTCACGTTTCCCGTTACAAAAAAAAAATCCATCGGATAAGGGGCGTCATACAGGAAATCGGACAAGGTGCTAGATGTCAGCCAGGCAGACGGAATAATTTGTGATAATGATATTCCTAAATAATCGACGCTAATTACTGAGGTCAACCAAAATTATTCTCCCCATATGTCCGCTGTCAGGAAAAATCACCCTCTGAGAAAAAAACATGTACGCGTGTGTGTGTTTTAGGGGCTGAGGTAAAACACGAGTGACTGTTTGAGGAAGAGAATGAGTCATGCATTACTGAAGATGCTGTGGCTCGGTCGCTACCCACCGGATTTCTCGTTGATGGCGTGAAAATGACTTCTGAAGGATTGTTTTACCTGCAGCTCACTCCACAGACCGACATTCTCCTGTCAGTTTAAAAGAAGCACAGCTGAATTCTAATCGTCTGTCAATGCGGCAAAAGCGGAAAAACTTGCAATGCATGTCCAATCCAGTGTAGTGAAATGGAGGCCAGGAACGTTTGCTGGTGTGTTAAAGAATAATTGTGTGTTTATTGATTTACGGCTATGCAGGTAATTGAGAATTAGCAGGGTGGACTAAATCACACTTGAAGGCTCTAATCCCACACTAAACTGCCCAAAACCACTTCATTGTTAAATACTTGAATACCAAAATCTTTTTTGTTTTTATTCGGTTGGACGTTTGTAGGCTTTAAAAATAATACGATTAGACATAGTTTATTATTTTCCTTTGGTAGTGTGTTAAAGTGGGACGGCCATCACAGTTTTATGGCGTTTTTATTATTAAGAATTATGGCTCCACAACTTCTTCATTGATCACAAATGTTCCTTTTAATCCATTCACATACAACTCAAAGTTAATTCAGCCTCCTTTCAGAGCGCTCAAAGCCACACCCCCTCCAAATCAACATGAACATGATGTGGAGGTATGCAAATACATAGTCTGACATGCAAGCAGGACAACCAATCATTACATTCGGACCGGAAACATCCTATGCCTTCCACAGAAGATATAATCATACAATTATACACAACACACAATCAAAAATCAATGCTATAGGATAACAGACTCAAATTATACAATATAACTTCCACACATTTTCAATCGTCTTTTTTGTAAGGATTTTAGTTATTTCAATCTTTGAATATAAGATTTAAAGGTCTACAATCAAACAATCAAACTCCTTTCAAGTGTCTTGGAAAACCTGCCTAAGTATCTTCAATGCCTCATTGCTGAGTCTCAGACAAAGCTCTTTGAAATTACATCTACAGTATAACATGCATCACTACAGTATAACTGCATCATTTCCTTGTCTTCATTATCACTTTAATAACCAAGGAGATGTTTTACAGTGTTGCAGGTATGCAGCAGTGTGACAAAACTGTGAAAAGCGCTAATTGAATTAAACGTGTGGAAGATGTTTCGAATGCACAGATCTGCTGCATCGACAAACTTTGTGCCGTTACACTTCATGCACAATAAACTTTGCAAATGTTTACTAATGCAGCTTGTGTTATGGTCACTTCTGATGCTTGTAATGCTAAACAAGCATAATGAATATTTAACACCTTATGTAAATTGCTTCTTTATCATTGGCCGACAGGTTTTCAGTGATAAGAGGAATACAACTTGAGAAATGATGCAGTTCTGTAAATAAATACCCTTTTACCCCTGAGAAAATGTATCTGTCATAAATATTTCTTATTGGCCTTGGATCTGTATTTTGAATTAGTTTTTTAATAAAAATGTTATTTTTGCCAATGAGTGACTCAGTCCGTGTCTCTTGATGAAACTCAACTTGTCACAGGAGAGTAAAGACTCATCAGAATTTTCTTTCTAATAATTTGGCGTTGGTGAATTAATGTGAGGAATAATTCACATATGTGTCACCGCATGGAGATCTGAAGAGAAAACTGAACAGACTGTAGATAAGCTATGACTGTAACTTTATAGGCAGGGTAGATGGTTAAATAGAATAGGATAATCTGTCTGTCTGTCTCTTTCTATCAGTCTGTCTTGCTGTCCGTCTATCCATCTATCTGTCTGTCTGTCTAAACTTCTATCATCAATCTGTCTGTCTACCTATCCGTCCATCATCAATCTGTCTGTTTTCTATCTATCCATCAATCTGTCTGTCTGTCTATCTATCTCTTTCCATGTCTGTCTCTATCTATCTGTCTGCCTGTCTGTCTTACACTTTCAAACTGCCTTGCTTATCGCTAGCCTCTCTAATATGTCCTTAAAGGTAGAGTAGACTGGAAGTAAATAAATGCAGAAACTGTGATAGTAAAACAAACAGTTTCTATGTACATCACCTCACATCAGGGAGTTTCAGAATATCATTATTACACATAGACTTCAATAATGTTACTGGCTAATTGAAGAGTAACTGTTTAATTGCTTGCCAAATCCAATTTTCACTTGGTTTAGGTGTTTAGCAAGCGTTAATTTTAGCCCCAATTTTGCTTTGCACTCAACCCCACCCCAGTGAGATGTGACAGAAGTAATATGTGTAATATACAGTCAACGTAAGTCAATGTATATAACAAAAGTAACAGACTGACATAACAGAACAGAAGAAAACCATGCAGTGCTAACGTTTAATGATAACGTCCAATCAGACAGAGGTCCAATTCCTGCTGTGTATTCTGATTGGGTATCATTGAAAATAATTTTATATATACACAATAAAAGCTGAAAATGAATTTAGCTAAACTAAATAGCTTAGTTACATTTCTCCAGCTGTTTTATAAACGCTTGGTTCAAAACACTCCAAAAACACCAGCACCTGTTATTGTGTCTTGCTATTGGAATGTTTAGGCAAGCAAACTCTATTTATCTTCATTTAACTCATTAGGCCGGTCTCCAGAGCGTTATTGTCAAAATATGGGGATATTATTAAAGCAAACAGAATCTGCCTTGTGAGAAAGGCCAATTTGTGATTGTAAGCAAAGCAGGGCTGGATATTGTACGGTGTGGCATATCGCACATAATAAAAACCCACGGTTCCACCTCCGAGCTTTGTTGTAATTAAAACGTTTTAGGTACAACACAAATTTCTTTCTGCTGTCAGTATAGGGGTCACTCGAACTATTACTTGCTCTTTATTCACATTATCTTGCGGTCCTCACTAATTAGGGTGTTCTGCTTTATCTGCACATTTAAAAGACCGCATTGCGGTGCACCGCCGATTAGTAGCTTCAAACGCTCGCCTCTGATTTAATCATAAGAGAGGCCTTGAATGGCTTGTTAATGTGGTTAAACAAACCTCCTGCATAAATCCCTTTAATCCCTATGAAAGAGCAGAGCTCTACTCACGGTCACTGCAGAGGGGACCTCCGTATGTCGTCATGGTGCAGTCGCAGGTAAACCCCTCCCACTGCTGCAGACACACACCCTGATTGGAGCAGGAGTCCTCCATGCAGGTTGTGCCAGGGCCAGCTGAAGCAAACAGGAAATGTTTTTTTTGCAGTTTTTATTGTTTTGGTTTTATTGTACGATGTATATATATATATATATATATATATATATGCGGTCAGACACATAAGAATATTTAAATGAATATAACAAAGAACAGCATTTAATGTCAGAAGTTATTTAAATATTTAACACATTTTTATAGCAAAAGAAGATGTTTGATATTAAATTGAATGAACGTAAAAAAAAATCTTACCTTGTTGGAGTCGCAATGGTGAGTTTATAAAACTTTTTTTTTTTACAATTTAACGATTTGATTTTGCAGGAATTCAACATATGAAATCAAGTAACCTGCAATTTTATCCCTCAAACAGAGACGGCGATAGAGAGGCACCAGTTACAAATTGCAGTTTAATATCAAATTTTGTCATATGCTGTTATTCTTGTCTTTATAAGACACAACATTAACTGCAAGTCAACAATGAAGGGACGGTGAACTGACCTTCACAGCCTCTCTCCACCTGACCGACCCGGTGCAGAGCATCTGTGATCAGGTCGGGCAGCCTGCCGTTCAGATCAACCGAGGCCAGGCAGCCCTGGTACCCGTCTCGAGACGCTATGAGCTTGGGCAGACTGTTGTACATGCTCTTCCCCACACCTCCGATGTACAGCTCTCCTGCAACACACAGAAAGACGCAGAGTTAACAATTTTAAAATAACGCAACTCCTTGAGTTTGATTGACACCCATCGCGTTAATCGGCGCTTCGCAAAGGTGGCCCTTCCTGTGTGACTCCGTGATGATGAGCTGAATATACAAGTATATCTTTTCAAACCAATTCCCTGCTGATGAAGGCTAACACCAATGAACCTTTGATGTTCAGAACAAAAAGAAAAAGAGGGTTGTAATAAAACGGAATATAATTATGTAACATCAAAGTTGCCCTTGAGCCGCGAAGGAAGGGAACATGCGGCTAAACATGCGCATGGATGAAAATACACCACAGCGCCATACAAACATGTAAGTAAATAACTGCATCCGCCGGTACGGTAGCGAGCGCTCAGACGGGGATTTGGGAATTGAAATGACTGGGCTCTTCAACACAGTACATCATGTCCCCGCGTCTGCTTCTCAAAGCTGACTGATGCAATGTGTTCGGAGGAGTCGCTGTAGAATAGATTGAGATGCGAAAATACTGTGGGAATTTACCTAGATTTCTGGTTTGGATATTGCGAGCTTCTATGTAAATTCTTAGAGTTTGATGTGATCACAGCGTGCTGCGATCTGTGGGGTTTCCGATGCAAACTTTAACGTCAAGATTTGTAATTTAAATGAATATTTTTAATTGACAGACATTGTTGAAATATTTATTATGTATTGCATTTTATATGCATTGGATACATTTAATAAATATTTAAAATGCTGAAGCCTTTTAGCATATTAAAAATAACCAAATATGGGCATTTGTTGTATAAATTGTATATATATTTTTTGTATATCATATATAATCTATATATGTATTATATATAGATTATATAAAACATACTGTATGACTGTTTCTTTACCTAATACAAGGAACATTCCAAAAACATCCAGAATAACTCACCCACCACATTCCAAACCTGTGACTTCTGCTTTTTATTCTGAGGAACACAAAAAAAGACATTTTGAAGTATGCTGGTAACTAAACAATGCAACTTTCATTGTATGGACACAAAACCACAAAACTATTTCTCAAACTAACTCCTTTTGTGTTCCTCAGAATAGAGTTAAATAGGTTTGGGATTATATAGAAGCGAGCATGGAACAAATTTTATTTTAAAGTGAACTATCCCATTAAAAAATTCTGTTCATTGAGTTTAATGATGTCAGATCCTGTAAGAGTGTGGTGCTTAAAAAACAGCTCTCCACTGCTACGCTCGAGAGAAATAAAATAACAGCCAGTGTTAACATACAGTAAATACAGTTGTGCTATTGGTAAACATTGTCATGTTCTGAGGTACGTGTTGCTCTCTCATTCCTGCTCGTTTATTAATTCTTTCACTTCGCAAATATGAATTGCGGAAGACATCAAAGATGTTTGGGGACCTTCGGATAAACATTCACAGAGCAGACCATATTTAGAGGGCATTGTTTGCCAGTGAAATGCAATTTCCAACTCAGCTCTGCCTGCAAGACAGGCAATTACGCTTTAAAACTGACAAGCAAGAATACATATGGCAATTTTCATCCCACGGTTGAGGAGTGCGCTCTTACCCTGATTGTTTGCTGAAATCTGCTCTTTTCCACTCCAGTTGAATAAGACCAATTAGACCACCATTAAAAGTCCCCCTATCTAAACCGCCACACTACTTAATTTTATCTCACTGCAGATAAGATGCATTCTTACATTTCCACCTTTACCTTTTCA
Source organism: Yasuhikotakia modesta (assembly GCA_036877545.1). Classification (NCBI taxonomy): domain Eukaryota; kingdom Metazoa; phylum Chordata; class Actinopteri; order Cypriniformes; family Botiidae; genus Yasuhikotakia; species Yasuhikotakia modesta. The sequence continues at coordinate 142,694 of JBAJNP010000053.1, read as the reverse complement.
TTAATGCGCCCTCAACTTGGTTCACTTCAACTAACTACCTGTAATTGTCCTCAGAGCCACTTCAACAAAACTGCAGTCTTTCCGACTGCTTGTGGAGTCTGCAGCGCAGCCCCTTAGGATACTGATGACATAATCATACCTATTATGCCGTTCAATACCACAGATCCAGCACATTCTTAAGGTGCCACTGGCTGAATCTCAATCAGCTTCTGTCAGCAGAGATTATGTCTATTCAGCATCAATTTTTAACAAATTCCTTAAATCGCTTTTAATAAACATCCATTCATATTTTCTTCTAGTGACTCTAGGCTGTAATTTCCTAATCCAAATGATTTAATAAAAGGCTACAATTGATATACATACATACAGATTTGTATTCACAATATTATTTTCTGTAATACTTTACAATAAGTGATACGTTTACTAATTTTAGTTAGCCAACTTAGTTAACATGAATTTATCAGATAAAATTATAGGTAAATGCAGATTAAAAAGCTAAACATTAAAAACTATACATCTGAACCCGTGTTTACCCCATGAGCACCAAAGCCTAATGTCCCTTTAAAACAGGCTAACCACTAAGCCATGGCTCCAAAAAAAAAAAAAACACTAAGCCATGGCTCCTTAAATTCACAGATGCTGTGAAAGGACCGGCTCATCTTCACATTTAAATCCAGCTCTCTGTACGGACTCCAGAGCTGAGCTCAGAGCAGGAAGCTCAGACTGTTTCACACAGAATAGCCCATGCATGGTTATTAGCTCTGTATGTCTCACTGTTATGCAAAGACTATTAAAGAGCCTTCAATCACAATATTCAATTATACACCCAATAGTTTTTTTCATTAGTCATTCAATGGATGGCTGGGCAGCGGGAGAGCGGAGCTGCTTTTGTGGACGAGACGAAGCAAAATCAATTGCTTTCATATGAAGGAACTGCAGGGAGATTGTAAAAATGACATCTCCAGTCATGCGTCTCTGTTGAGTAATGATGAAGCAATATCCCCGCTGGATAAAAATGGAGGAGAGAAAAGCAAAGAAGCAACACCTTTGGCTGTGCTCCATAACCACTGGCCCTGACCGGAGGATTAGCGCTGCTATAACCGTTTGCAATATAACACGCTGTGTTACTGTGGCCTAAAGGTTTCCCAGCATGCCAAGTTCTTTCACAGAATCTCCACCTGTTGTGACGTTATTCTGTGGAGAATCTAGGAAAAGGTGCCACAGAAAGTACAAGACAGCATAATGGCTTATATAGTAGCACTGTATTGATTAACATTGTTGACGTGTTTGTATTCTTTAAAATATGTATTTTTATTTATAAAACTCTGTGTCAGCTGTGGTTGGAAGCTTACCTTGCTAAATTACCTTACTTTAAAAAACAATAAATGATATTTAAAGAAAAATACAAGCTTTTCTTGCACACGCAAATGTTGTCACCATTATATTAGGGTGTTCTGGGTGGTTGCTAGGGTGTTGGTTTGCGGCTCCTGATTTTATCAGGTTGCTGTTTGTTTCCTAGGCCATTCTAGGTGGTTGCTTACTGGCTCAGTCAATAAGTCAATACAGACCACCCAAAGTCTCTCTCTCATTCTCTCTGATAGTCTTTAGATATGGCTTGGGGAGATTCAGCCCTCCTTCAAAGCAAGTCTATGGGATTTTTCCGCCAATTTTCCCACCACAGCTGAAAATCACAGGTGCGGTTGCTGTGAAAAGAAACAGCACAACTGTCCTACATGCTACATGGTTTGAGGTGTCACTCATGACTGTAGCACTAATAATGTGAGATATGTTCCCATACCCAAACTGTGAGTAATGTAAACAATTCGTTCCTTAGCAAGCACTACAAATAAGAGCTATGATGTAATTGTGTCCTGCATGTATGTGTTAAGACAACACAGAAGTTTTAATTTTTGGCTTAAAGTAAAATTGGCCACGGACTGCTCATTACTAGATTCATTGACATTCGTGTTTTTAACAAACACCTGCTTTCTCCTCTCACGGGGGGGAGCGGAACAGCCTTTCGATTCCAAGTCAATAAAACAAATTTTCAGAAAACATTCGGAGGGCCTGGCCAGCGATTCCTCCAGGAGGAAGAAAAACCTCAATTATCGGACAGCTCTCCGCACATATGCTCATTTCACCACACAGAACAGGTCAAGCATCACTTTCTGCCGGTTCTCTCACAACATCATCACATCTCAGCACCTTCCTGCTTGAGGATGTTCATTTTACACTTCACAGAAGAGCGCCGGACCCCGGGGAGTTCTCTACGCCACTCTCCATTCTCTCTGGCATAATTGCTTGAACAATTACAACTGACACGTACTGTGAAGTTATTCGTTTGAAGTTTAAAGGACTTGTTCTGGGGAAGCCAAATAAAAAAGGCCCTTGGAGTCCGACAGCAAGAGTTAGAACTTTATGACCTTATTTGATTTGGACTTTATTACTGTGGTACTTTAAGCAGCATGTTGACGTACAGTTAGATTTAGTAATTCAATGATGTAAGCTTTGTGCCGGAGACTGCGAGGCTTTAAACCGCTGTTCACCAGAGCACTGTGATTTAGTGTATGCTGCGAGAAGGGCACTTTGCCTTCGACTGCGATTAGAGTCATTCTGTAAAATGGATGCTTTTGCATTTTAATGAGGTAAAATAGCCTAAAATTCTAAAAGATGAAGAATATCTTAAATTGTGATGAACTGAACTGATATGAATATAATGCCATGTCAGCAAACATCAATGATAAATGATATGCTGGAATGTATTAAATCAAAAGATTACCTCAGAAGTAACATAATAAATGATCCTAACTCACTGCTAGCGTACATTTCTAATTTCCATCAAAAATACCCCATGATCACAGGAAATATTAGGTTTTAATACCATAAGGTTATAATTCATTTTAAATTGCCATACTTAAGCTAAAAAAACTAACAGCAGCCTTTTGTGTTAAGTGCACTTCATCTAATGTTGTAGAATGACTATTTATTTGCATAGTGCAAATAAATAACCGAAAGCACTGAAAAACAGGAAACTAAAAACTAAAACGATGCGCGCTAATAGCTAGAAATTGGCATCCTTCTGTTTCTGGACCAAAATAGAAAGTATAAAACGTCTGATTGACTTGTCTCAGCTTTCTTTTATCGACTAAAGCATGAAATACAGGCTGCCTGCCAAGATTTGTGCTTAGATGCCAGTGATCGCTCAGTGTACTGCAAACTGAGACAAAAATGTCTCCAACATCACTATGGCAATGGCCACCGTCTTCCAACTTAAAGTCTTCCATTTTAACATGGAAAAACTGAACATACACGTGTGAACGCCTCATACTCGGGTCACACGTTTCCAGGCCTGTTTTTGAAGTAAAGGGGATTACTTTTTTGGGCCTAGAGTCAAGACAAACCTGCCTGAGATGGAAAAAAGGGGTTTTGCGAGTTCGCAAGCACCAAATTATGCAAAGTCAGTTGTTGTTTTTTCTCTTTTCCCTGAAGGCGCTGCTCTTTGTGCTTCTAATTACAGCCAAAACAGTGAAGAAACTACAGCTAGGTTGAGAAGTACTGCAAGGTAGATTTTAGAAGCAACATGATTTATACCAGAAGCTGGAAGCTGTGTAAATACCCATCAGAAAAGCTGCTCATTAAAGCTGGAGGTTAAAATCAAACCAGACATTAGAGTTAAACTGCAAATATGTATTCAGGCACAAGTACATTAAGAATTAAATAAGTCAGAACGATAAATACATGTAAAATAAAAATTATAAAATTCATATAAAGAACAAATTCAGAAACAACTATTTCCAGAGAATCAAATTATACGGTTCTCATTAGAGACCCCATTTTTCATAATTAATATTTTTAACCTTTTCTGGGTTCTCAGTAACTAAACTTCCATTATTGCTTTAACATTAACTAGTGTTGACCTAGTTTCCCAATTAAAAGCCTTTTTAGCCGTTGTTGTGTTCGCTGTACCACTGTGGTGTTAGACGAAAGAGACCTCACATTTGTTTAATGAGGTTTTATGCTCTACAAAAAAACACTGAATCAACAACAACCGTTTACTTTTTTATACATTTCCATATATCAGACCCCCCACAGCCTCAGTGCATCTCACAGGACCCCAAAAGGTTTGCGAATTCACAATTAAAAACCTCAAGCTGTATTTAAACCAAACGCCAAGGAGACAGCGAATTTAGTAAGCTGTACTGTTTACTAAACTGAATTAGCATTCCTGTAGCTCAACTGGTAGAGTGTTGCGTTGCGTTAGCACCGCAAAGGTTGTGGGTTCAATCCCAGGGAATGCAAGTAGTAAAAATTGTATAGCCTTAAATTACTGTAGGTTGCTTTAGATAAAAACATCTGCCAAACAAATACAAGTAAATTTACTGTTGTAAATTGCTCAGAAACAAAAAAAGCAATTTTCAAGTAAACATTTACATTTTTTTAAAGTTGACTAAAGCACACTGACAGTACAGTACAAAACACACTGAACACACACGTCACTCACAGCCTTGTTTCCGTTCGCCACTATAAAACTGCATCTACTGGGTCAATAATTCGATGAGTAAGTGGGAGAGTGGTACCTTTCAGGTCCAGGTTGCGGGCTCCGTTGGAGTGCTGTGTGACGGTGCGGGAGTCGATCTTGAGCGTGTGCACATTGCTGTCGTCGCGGGACACCATCACGTTGTGCCACTGGTTGTCGTTCAGTGGCTTGTCAGAGTTGCCCTTCATGAGCGACGGCCCATTGCCCAAGTCAAACACATAATGGATGTACCTGCAACACATCAGTTTCCCTGTCAATCATCCAGCCCAGCGGAATCAGGCGAGCCTCTTTATGATGACAATGCTGCCTTTTTGCTTTGAAATCAATAGCTGTAATAAGGCTTGAAATACTGGCAGACAGCCTTCCGTCCTGCCAGACACTCACAAATGAGGTGTGTGAACACCTTGGTTTATAGACCCAATACATTGTGAAGGGCTCCATACATCACATTCAGGCCATTTTATGCCTTTAAATTCCCCACTGTATATTTGACTTGGTGTGTTTAGCCTTACAAACTTATTTTTAGTTTCAACAGCTTTCTGAATTAAACCAAAAATAGCTGATAATGAATTATAGTTACGGCCGATAGCTCATATGATAGACATAAATGTATCTGTTAAAAGCTAAAATTTAACTGAAAAACTAAAATCTGACACACTTCAATTTACAGCAGATAAATCTTTAAATAATCTATTAAAGAATACTTTTGTAACCCTGGCATTGAACATAAAAGCTTTGCTGTTATTTTCAGTCAGATAAAAAAAAAAACGAAAAGACCAAAAGTCTGTCATGAAAAACTTTGCATATAATCTTGTATCTTAGTTTTCCTATTTCCAAGCTTCACATTACTGTATTATACTGTAATGTGTGAGTCATTCTGGAACTGCGTCATTGGTTCATGAACTCTTCTAAAGATTTTCTGAATTAAAAATAAGTGTGAAAAATAATTTGAGTAATAAGAAGCAGTTGGCCTCTGTTCTGACCAATGACAACAGCTGAAATGGGCTAATATGCCTGATACTGACAAGGTCACAAAAATATCAATCAGCCCTTATATTTATATAACCCAGCTTGCGCAAATGTTAATAGCTGGTCTCAGTTTGTTTTGGTTTGCTGACAGTAGATACATTAAGGTACTGCAAAACTGGATCTGTGTGACTGGTGGGAGAGTGAGAGAGAGAGGCAGAGCGAGAGAGAGAGAGTGTGTGTGTGTTTATTTGCCTGTGAATGTGAGTAGGAAAGAGAGAGAGAGAGAGAGAGAGAGTGTCTGGATTTGCTTGTGAATGTGAGAATGTGTGTGTGTCTCTGTATTTGCCTGTGAATGTGAGAAGGAGAGAGAGAGAGAGAGAGAGAGAGAGAGATTGAGCTCTCATTAGCGTGCTCTCATTTCACATGCCTGCGCAGACTCCAGTGAGAGGCAGGGCCACCTGCTGTCTAATTGCTTACTGAATGACTGGCTTTCTGGACCACTGAAACTGAGGAAGTTAAACATCTGAGGCACCTTCCCCTCTTTCACTATTCATTTCTGCCCAATGGCATAAAACACATTCTAAAGCAAATCAGGTTTCAGTACTCGTGTTTGCCATAAGCAGTGTGATTGAATATTCCCTGTAGTGAGAAACCTTCTTACTATGCTGGAGGAAGAAATGTTTGAGTTGAAAATCTCCCACGTGGAGGTTCTGTTGTGTGGGTTGCAAATAAATAGAATACGTTTAATCAAGTAACACTTCCATTACATATGATTAAATGTTGCTCTTTTCTGTCAAGGCCATCAGTGTTCACTTTACATTTACAACTTAACTACAGCTAAAACTAAATAGCACTTTCTATAAATATACATTACAATAACACATAAAAGAAGTTAGTAGTTTTTAATAAACAATATTACACTAATAAATCATATTATAATAATAATATATAAAAAAATAAAGACTATAATAAAATAAAAAATCTTCAATAAAAAATAATTGAAGATTTTTTTAAAAGACTATTTTATTATCTTTAATTAATTCACTTTTATAACAATTAGGTAAAAAAAAGCCACGACTAGGGAAAACTAGCAGCCCTGAGAAAGTTAAAGCCGTTACAAATATTAAATGAAAATTGCCAGACCAAAGGTACTATAATTCAAATCCTAAAACTAAAATTAAACAGAAAATATAACACTGAAAACCAATGTGATGTTCCAGACAAAGGTGGAGGTTGAAAATACTTGCCCTCAAACTCCAGTCAAGCACACATCACTAAACTAACATTACATATTACATCACACCTTTATTAAACAATTTGGAAAACTCATCAAATGAGGTGTCTCGCTGAAGTCAGGGTCGATACACCTGACCTGGCGTCCACACTTCAGCTCAGTTCAGTGGACGTTCACAGGTAGAAGGTGAGACAACTTTGAGGTATTAAATCTAAAGGTGTACCATAAACTACTGATCCTAAAAATGACTAGAAATATGAATGAAAATCAAGTAGAAATAAACCTTGATAAATAATTCCACGCTATAATAAGAAGTCTATTCTGGATATGCGCTCCAGTGAGCCACTAGCAGTACAGCGGCTGTGGTTAAGAATAACAGTCCACGCAATCACTCCCTTGAAATTGCTCGTGATTGACAGGCACACAGTTCCCTTGGTGTCATCTGGTGCGCTTGATTGTGAGGAGAAACTCACGGGAACCATTTCTAGCGGATACCGATCGCCACTTACGCATATCCAAAAGCAAGTCATGCCGAATTTGTTTAAATTTAAATACGGCCCCTATCCTGTGATGAATCATCAAGCGTTTCTCCTCCTCCTTGTACCTTTAACTAAATGCCAAGGAGACAAATGTGCGAATCTTATAATGCGACTTGACTCACCCTCCTACGGCTATGATTCACATCCAAGTAATGTCTCTTAACTAATAGCAAACTTAAACACGCTCTTTAGTTCAGTGGCGTAACTACATTTGGAGCTCTCTTATATTGTAATTTGCTAAGCCGGCTGCTTACAGAGGATGCTTTGAATATCTACAGGGTCTAGTGGGAACATCTGAGCTCCCGCAATAATAACTGCATCTTTCTCTCTCATCAAAACAAGCGTGTGATTGTTTTGTCGGAAGGCTTTTGACCGGCAGTGATGTTTAGGCAGAAACTCTCTTGAGATGTTGATGTTTGGATGTTGAAGGAAGATTTAAACAACAGATTGTGTATTGTACCAGAGGGGAATGTCTCAGTGTGTCTGAATTTACAATATCATATGGTTGGAAGAATCTACAAAAAAATATATGCAGTTTGAGTAAGGCGCTTACAATGGAAGCAGTGTGTAAAGACTTTGACTTTAAAAACTCATTTTGGGGCTAATTTTCTCCAAAAAAGAACTTGTAGGTGTTGGTGAGCATTGTGTGGTAACGATTTATGTGTCGGCGGTGACAGTGCATCAACACCGACACACACCTTATGTTAGACAAACACATGTTGTAGCAGGTGGGTTTTACTTAGACCGTTTCAGGCTGGTGTTTGTCCTCAGACGTGCATGCAGAAAACAGGAAATAAACATGTTTGCATCCCTGGAAACTGTCAAGAAAGTTTCAAAAGTTACCAGGTTACAGGCTTGGGAAAACAGACTGAAACTAAGAATACACAGAAAAGACATTCTAGCATATTAGTCACAGAGTAATATTAAACTATATCAATATTTTGTAACTGCACTTTGATTTACAGTATAACTATTGAAATCTTTGTGCCTGGCCCTATTGAATTCCAGTGTAATGTACATTCTAAGTACCCATAGCTCTGTATTACCACCTTAAAGAGACACATAAAATGATTTTGTGCTAATAGATGTTGTGTAACAAAAACTGTGGATTGAGCTTAATTTGTATTGAACAAGACTCTAGATTTCTGTGGCTTCATTTCACATCACACTCAAATGAAATCTCCTCTTTCATTTCTCAATCAGGTAGTTCTCTCTCTCTCTTTCTATCTGTTAGAATAATTTCATAACACCCTTAATATTTTGTGCCTATTTCTAGTATTTTTAGTGTCTTATTTGTGCAGCATTGTTAAAAAATCTTCTATTCTTCTCTGTTCTTTATAGTTCCCGTCTCATCTTTATAGTTTAATTAAATGGCTTTTATCAATACGGCTTTAATGCTGAATGCAGATTTTTGGGCAATATGGTTATGGCTAGCAGCTATGTGCTCTCCTTACTATGGCATAAAATCCTTTAATAATGAATAGCTTTTATTTCTTACTCTGACTCAGATTGGATTGAGGAAGCAGAGGGCAGAGTTAGAAATGTAATCAGAGTTCTGCTGCTCAAAAGCATACCACTAAGTCATTTAAAGCTGCAGTGTGACATTTTTTATTGTTAAAATACTTTGCTATTTCATTTTAATGTGAAGAGAGACATTTCTGGTTGGTTTTTACAAAAAAGCATAAGAACTCACTTCAATGCACTTTTAAAAAATATTTTTGTACGGGAATCCAGCCCTGCACAGTAACACTGGATAACCAATGGAGCGAGTCAGAGGCGGAACTTTCCATTAGCCTGACCAATCACAGATGAGCACAGCAGAGTTTGGGGGAAACTATCTTATAACGATCATTGTTTTTTAACTGATGCTAAGGGTGAACAAATGACACACTTCAGCTTTAAATCTGAATTATAAATACAACATCTTTCTTCTCCCACTCACCCCTTCACAAGTTCAATCACAATAAAGTCGCTTCCATCCCCAGAGTTAAACAGCATCAGACCATCAGGGCTGGTGGTCTTGAACTGGAAGAAGAGGTGCATGGACGCGTAGGCCTGCAGAGTGGACAGCGCCACGTAGCTGCCTCGACTTCGAAAACTGACCGGATCGGCCACGATGCGGCGCATTCCGAAGCGAGCATTGAGCTCGCAGTACGAGATGTCTCCGTTCTTGCACTGGTCCAGGTAGGGCATGCCGTTGAAAGAGAGGCCCTGCAGGTGGCCGATGAAGTTGGAAGGCATGACGGAGATAAAGCGGCGCTCGGTCATGATGCCCGTCTCTATGTGGTGGAACTCCAGCTGTGTGTGTGCTCCGCTCATCTGGCCTGTGGCAGAACCGAACACGCTCGATTAGTCAGGTCTGGGAGCTGATGATATGAAGGAATGGCGTGCTGCCTGAGCCCATCCCAAGGCAACTACAGCTTTGATGTTGAATTCAGAGCTGGATGTGCAGTAATGCTGAACTTGCACGTACAAGATGAATTTAAAGCTGAGAAACTGATCTCTATGTAATATTTCAGTTTATGCATTTTTTTAACTAGTTGGTTACCCACATGACAGATTAACTTCACCGTTAAACCATGTTCTAACCAGACAGGATGTTATAAGATTCCAGCATTAATCAATATATAAACATAAAAGAGCTCTGACCATAATCACACATTAACACAATTGTGTTAAATGTTACATTTTGGTTTCCATTTTGGACCAATGAGATTTCACGGGTGGGCAGCTGCAGAATCATAACCCAAGCGATAAATAATATATAAACTAAGGAAACAACAAAACCAACCAATAAGGTTTCGCAGTGGGCGGGGCTACCCAATACAATGCTAAAAGTGATTGAACCTGGTCAAAACCTTGTGTGCATGTACAGACCCAGCATATGGAGCCTGTGTGAGGTCTATCCCTTACCCTCCACGGTCACATTGTCAACCGAGAGCTGCAGGCTCTTCCCACGGCGCACCACCTTCACAGAGTGCCATTCATTGTCATTCAGCTTCTGCCCTGCGAACAAAGTCTCCGGTCCTTTACCTGCATAGAAAAAGGACCAAAGTCACACACCGCTGTAAGCGTCTTCTCTTATCAAGACAGCACACTCTACCTCACAGGCCCGGTGCTCTGCCTCACACATGCACACATACAGACAAATACTCACAGTGCACTGACAGGACGTATCTACAGACGCAGACTTTCTCAGCGAGGTACCACACAGTGTTCACACGCACGCCCTGACACTTCGACAATCGTGAGCACGCAAACACATGCAGATAAACGCATTTACATTTTCACACAAGCACACACCCACACAACTCATGAATCTTGACATCTACATATGCCTTTATGGTAATGCTTTCTGTGTAGTATGTATAGACTATACACACACATGTATATATATGGAATATCTCATACTTGTATAAATAAACTCTTATAGACCTTAAGATCTGCTTTATTAAACAGATGGCCCTTAATGCTGATTGGTCAATCACAGGTCAATGAGCTATTAACCAGGTTACAATTAGTATCACTGCACACCTCTCATAGCAAATTTTTTTAATGCACAGCAATATTCTGTTAATGTTTACATGCAATATTCAATGTTAACATGTTGCATCACATGACAGAATTACAATAATTCAAACCTGTTTCTCCATCCCTCGTTTCTACCATTGGTCAGGTAAGTCCCGCCCCAAATTAATGCTATTGGTTGAGCCCATGCTGTTCAGAAATATTTTGATAGAGTATTTCTATTAATATTAATACTAGTATATAATAATCTTAATACAAAGAGCATTTTTAGACTCACAAATGGCTTACATACAGAATATTTTAGAGTATTTTATTGCAAAAAATTGCAATGTATTTAAACCTTTATGACATCCTTGACAGTCTGTTTTTCCTGAGCGGCAGACTGCACAGGTTCTCTGCTATTGTTTATACAATGTGTTTTTATAGTAATTACGTTTTCAAAGGCGTTTTCTCCCTAAAATGTGTCACTCACAGATTCAAACCTCATTGATTCAGTGTAAAAAACACTGCTTCAATAATCACAGTCAAACAAACAAACAAACAACTGCAGCCGCCTCTACACCAGTTCTGCTCATTATAACAGAAAGTGACTGGTGATGCTTGAGAATTTGTGTGTAACGTTAGACAAACACATTATACTTAAAGCGAATTGAATGGAAATTGAATTGGCCCTGGATATGTGCATAATCATCTTACAGGCTCAGGAGTTTTATGGCCGAAACTGTACTGCGCCTCAGTACACAGGTTTAAAATGACAGAATACATACAATGGCAAATCCTTCACAGACCTTAAGGGTCCTGCTAGCGATGCCAAGCGAACTCAACTGCTAAACATTCGCAAATATCATCCTGAAGCAGCGACTGTAAGTGTGGGGCTACGGGCACACATGACAGTTAATACAGACAGAAATATGTGATTTCTATCTTTCCCAATAATTGAGTTGTTTACGTACAATCACTCTGTAGTGCTTTGCGTGAGGCGGTAATCTGTCATTTTCAATAAATAAGGTACAGAAGTATGAAAATAGATAACAGCCAGACACTGACACGCTGATGTTATCCGTTCTGTAGCAGGTATTGCTCACAAAGAACTGCGCTGTGGTTAAAGTTACCAAAATGTACAATGATAAGCACACAATGTTAAACACTATAGTTAGTTCGCGGTTACAGTTATACAGCAAATGAGCAAATTGCACATTTTTGGTGTGAGCCTCAGGTATACACAAAATATCGTAAAATGTTAGGACTCCCTGCGCTACAGTACGAGCGGTAAGATGTGTGTGCTGTGGGGATGTTGTGTGCTCAGAGGTGCCTTGGGTGTGTGAGGAAAAAAATGGGTCAGGCCGAAGCAGCTGCCTTAGTCCTCATCTTCGGTGCAGCAGCTACCGCCTGACATGGCGGTTCAAAGCCCCTCTCACTACGCTGTTGGCTAGCCTAATTGGCTCTGCTGGAGTCAACAGGCTCTCCAGGGAACATCGTCAGCCTATTTGTGGTAGTGTTGCATCGCATATACGAGGGCGTACTGCAGTATGGCTCTGTGACGACAACCAGAGATGTGCCGAGATGCAACCGCGTTTGATGAAACTTTAAGTAATTTCATAAATGATTTCATAAAGGGTGAAAAAATGGATTCCCACTCGATTCACATCTGGTCTGAATCTAAAACAGCTGGTATTTAACAGCAACCTGCTGAAAGCTCAGGAACGTGCTGTAAATTACATACGTGCAAGTGAAGTTCTTCGCAACTAGGTATATGTGACATTATTTGCATTAGAGTGTGTCTGTGTCACATTGTCTTGCTAATTCCAGCTCTATAAAAAAATGAACAAGTGAGCAGAGGAGGAGAATTGTCGTCCTACACCTTCTGGCAGCTTGTTAATTAAATCTAAATTGTTGCTCATCCCTGCTTTTAAATGTAGGAGTGCGCCTCGCTTTAGCTTGGGCTAGTATTACTCAGCATTTCACATTAAACCGCTGCAGAGTACAAATAAACCCTGACAAATATATCTGTGCACGTAAGCAAATATGAGTTTAGGGATTCATTATATCCCTAAAAAAAACACGGGTCGTTATAACAAGTTTGCGCTAGACGTCGACAAATCTTTGCATCTTACGATAATCAAACTTTGATGAGTTGTTTGAGGCATTGAGGAACATCAAAAATTGATCAAAAACGATTTAAACTTAATGTTCATTTCTGTTTTTTGCCGTCTGCAATGCCATCTACATCTGCTTCGTATTCACGACGACCCGGTGCTAAGCTGTTTAAAATGCATATCATGGTGAGCAGAAAAAAAGATTTCCAACAGATGGCAGAGGGCCCTAATTGGGTATAATTTACTTTAACTACCAGCATTTCTGTCTATTTAAAAGTCAATTAACATTTTGCTGTCATTAAAACTTCCATCAGTCTAAATATGTTTGACACATCCATTGAGTTAATATTGAGAGTGTGGAGACGACTGTGACAGCCTTCTACGGGTTAACATATCAAATGATCATGTTCCTCTCATTACAAATATATTTATCCACATATGACCAAGCGCAGATTCATCATCCCCAGAGCATTACGCATGAAAAATTGCTTGCCTGGTCCAAACTAGTGGGCATAGCACAAAACCCTACGTGTGTCATCAAATCTGTGTAGAAAGATGTGACGTCATGTCCTACGCTGTGATGAGATCTGTAGATTCATTTCTCTACAAAGGCGTCTGAATCATTTGTGGAGAATGATGGGTGTCTGAGACTGAGGAAGGAGAAAATTTCCTCATCTAACAGATGGTGTTTGTTGCCACCTGGTGGTACAAAATGAGAACATGAGATAACAGTTCTGCTATATTAGAGTAACAGCAATTCAATGGGTTGCAGTAAAATATAACAAAGCACATCTACACATCTACCAGTACACTGAGTGATTATATCTTCTGCTAGAATGATCAGACTTTAAACTATTTTAAAATTCATTAAATAAAATTTGTGTTTAATAGAAAGTGCAATTAAAACTATGACAATTAAAACATTGCTCTGTTATTTTAAGAATTCTAAACAGACAACATAACACAGGCTAAACCAACAGCGTTAGTTTGAGGTGGGAACAACCACTGGAACACAGGGGGAGTTTTTTTGTGAAAAGTCATTATTTTAACAATTCACTGTGATGATACAAATAACTTATTCACACGTAAATGATTTTCGTACAATGCCTGTACAAAGTAATAGTTAAAATAATAGAGCACAGATTTCCTATTTAGTATCACAATCACAGCCTTATGCAGTTAATATAAAATACCCTCTCCAATAAGCAAAAGATTTTCAACCGCTCTGTAGTAACAACTAATAAGAACCAATCAGGAACAAAAAATACATTTTAACACTGTAGGCTAATTTTACAACAAGCACACAATTTCTTATCTAATAAATGAGGACAAACCATATACTTCTACTTTAAGGTAAATCTAAAAAAATGTCACTAAACATCACTCTGCATTTATGCACCCTTTCATCCAAAATACCCATCATGCTTTAGGTGTTTGCATAGGAATGATGCCCAAAACTACTTCTCAGCCTGATGTCTCTATAGTTAAGTATTACTGAGTTACCTGGACAGCCTTTAGACCAGAGGGTGTAATTTGTTGTGTTTCACTGTTTGTATCTGACACTAACTCCATAATGTTACTAATCAATGGCAAGAGCTGTGGAATATTTTTTGCAGAGCTGACCTGGATAGCTTGTGCATTTATGCTACTGCTGCTGTTTGTTAAATGTGGCTATTTATAAACACAGCAGCTATACTGCTAATGTGGCAGAAATAAACATACAGAAAACACATTTAAATATTGTGCATGTACTGTATGATCATCAACTATTTACCAGCATCAGTAACGTTCTTAACTGAAAACAAATACTAGATCTCACAGGAAGTCAGTCTCTGTAATGGCGTTTACCACGGAGACATGAGGGCCAAGGTGGATACAATGCACCACTCACTAGCTACTTATGAATGCTTTTCCATCAATGTTCCCAAAAAAAGGCTGTAATCCTAAAATATGTGCACATTAATTGTTCTAAAATGGCTGTGACTTTATAGTGTGTTATCTTTATACTGGCTAATGATATTTTTATGCCCAATACATAACCCTCACACACTCTTTATGTATTTTACATTAGTCAGACATAACATTAGTAACAGTTTGTTTATTAAGTCATTCTTCTCATGGGGACTGTTGGCTGGTGCCCATAAAGTGGGTGATTTTAGGTTTTATTATTCTTATGGGAATATTTGGTCTCACACACACACACACACACACACACACACACAGCCCTATTTACCACCTTACTTTCACTTGCAATCACACAACTTACCTCACTGCAGAAATACTGCACTGCAAATCACTGTGTGTTACTCCATTTCCCAACACATACGCACAGATGTAATACTGCACAAATACAGGCACAGGCGACCTCATGCCTGATTTGGCAAATGGGGAAATTTCTTCTTTTATCATATGGTTTATAATTGTATTTTTCTTATGTAACGGAGTCCCGTGGGGACATGAAAGGTTCTACAGCATCTGAGGAGCGGTTGGGAACATATGGTGTTGAAATGGAAACTGTTGGGATGGTTATGCTTAATTTCAAACACTGCAGCAAATTGGCATATTTTGCGGAACAAAAGAGATTGAGATTGAGGGAACGCGTGTGTTGGGGGGGAAGAGAAAGAGAGAGAGCGAGAGATGCAAATTGGGAACATGTTCAAAAGAATATTTGCGCTAACGGTGCAGTAAGACGGGATTACGAAGGAGGAGGAGGAGAAGAAACTTTGGATGATTTGGGACTGAGCATGTGAAAGGGAGATAGAGAGAGACAGAAATAGCATTGCAGATAAAAGAATCACTTACTAAGGTTACAGTCTATCCCGATACAATCTGGTGGGAGAGAGAATGAGATGGTGAGATTTAAAGAAAAGAAAACAAAAGTCAAAACCACATCCTTCAAGGTTCAATCTGCAGACAGACAATATAGTTTTGCATAAAGCCCACCATCCGGGGACAAACTGGGAGCCAGAACTGCCCCCCTACAAGGGCCACACCCCACAACCACAGGACAAGAGACAGCACATTTGTGCATTTTGTCTACAGAAACTTGAAGCAATGCCAAGACCTGATGCTACAGTACACACCTAGACAGTGCTAACAGTACAGACTCTGAAATACATTAAAAAATCATTTTGCTTGTGCTTTGCCTCCTTCCTGGATGTGGGCGGTGCCAGTACGGTTGTAGGTAAGGGCAGTCTGCACCATCAGCCAAGAGTTCTCCTTCTATAAAACTCATTCTATAAAAACACAGGTAATCAGACACTCGTCTGATCTGTTCTGTCTCTATCGCTAGCTTCGCAAAACACAATGTGCAATTTCGGGGGGAATTTGCAAAGAATTAATCATGGTGGTTTATTTTCAGCCACTTGAATAAAATTACCTCAGAAGAAACAATGACTTCATTTAAATACTCGTGTGCGGTGTGGTGCGTTTAGTGGCTGGTTAAACTGGATTACGGTGGTTGGTGAATTAGATTCAGGATTTTACGCTAAATACGGCGAGAGAAAATGGCACAGCCATTTAGTGGGTTCGCAAGAATCCCCCAGACCAAAATGAACTAGACGCAATGGGCCCAGAAATCTATTATATGTCATTTCGGGTGGTTGTTTGTTATATTATTGGTATTTGTAATATATTTACCAATAATCCTCACAGGCTTATATATCATTTTCTGTTACAGACTGAGGAAAAACACTGTTCGGGCTAACAGGATGATATTACTAAAAACCGATCGATATTAATGAAAATAATAATGAATCTTATTGATTAGTGTGAGCACTCTTGGCTGTGGTGAACTCTCAAGCTGTCAACCGCTACAGAAGAGTGACCACAGACAGCCAGGGACCTGTCTCGCTGCCACACTGCTGTGAGACAGCTCAGACTCCACTCTCCTCTGGACTGGAACTGTCTGTAATCTTCTGTACAAACAGCCACAGTCTGCCGTCAGAGTGCGAGTCTGTGCTGTCAGGACAGTGAGAAACTTACAGGAATTAGGGAGTTTGGTTCTGTGCTGCTATGATGAGTCAATGTGCCTTCTGGGAACAAACTACATAATGGGCTGATCTCTCTGGCTGTCTGTTCGAAAGCTGCAGAAAATATAGCCATTGAAGGCTGCATAGGTGAGAGGAGGGTGGTGATGGGAAAAGAAGAGAGAAAGAGAGAGAGAGAGAGAGAGGGAGAGAGAACAAAAAGAAAAGAAAGACAAAAAAGGAAGAAAACAGAAAGAGGAAGCGACAAAAAGATAAAATGCATTCTGGGAAGGCCCACAGCTTATTCTGTTGTTCTATGACCCAAGGGATCCAAGGTCAAAGGTCAACAGTGTAAGGTTACCTAGGTTGACGGTGAGTTTGACTCTTCCCCCGTCCAGCTCCAGGCGCAGGGTGTCAGCGGACTCTTTGGAGGTGGTGGCCATGAGCAGACCATAAGCCCTTTGAGACATGAAGCGCAGAGCCACGTCCTCAGCCTCAGTGTGAACAGCATGAGGCATCAGGACCTTCAGAAACATGCTGCCATCATAACTCAGCACTGCAGACTCTGAACATAAAACCAACAGAAAACAAGATTAACACACATTAATTTACTTCTGTTTAAACAATCCCCAAACTCACAGCATAACACAATGCACCCTAGTCCGATACGGTCACAATATGTTTGCATTATGTCTCTCTCTCTCTCTCTCTCTCTCTCTCTCTCTCACACATACACAAACACACACAGACACACACAGACACACACACACAAAAGCTGGTCTTCTCATCATCTCTGTATTAACGTGTTAGCTAGTGAGCTGAGATAATTACTTTTCTATGATACCATAACAGTAACATCATTTGCTGATCGTAATGAATAAAAGCACAGAATTAAATAAGGTCGGTGTCTGTTTATTATTCTAGCTACCAGCGGCATGTTTGTGGTGGACACCGTGTGGCCACATTGCTGTTCTACACGACTGACACCAGGGGGCAGGAGAGAGTTAGAAACAACGCAGCAAACGCAAACAAAGGTCCTTGCAGGTGGGATCTGATAAACACAACTAAAACACAGCAGTGTCGCAAAAAAAACATTTAAACACCTCCACTAGTAAAGCACACAAGCCTTGCTCTTCTTTATTCCAACAACGCTGAACAGCAATAAATAATCCTCTGGTTAATCCTCTCTCCCTACTGTTAAAAGCCCTACTTTCCTCACCCATCTCACAGTTGGGGCCAAGATATCCAGTCCCAGTGCAATCGCAGACATGCCGGTTCCAACCCTCTCGGCAGCGTCCTCCGTGGGCGCAGGGCTCAGAGCTGCACCTCCGATGGGTTTCTCTTGTACAAAAGCTGCTGACGCCCGGAGAGCTCTGAAGCTCCGCCAGCCGTCGCAGGTCTTTGCTGCGCCCATCTACAAAGAGGTCCCGGACGCAACCCACAAAGCCCAGCCGGAGGGGGGCGGTCCACACTTCTGGTGGAAGAGGAAGACCGCCGCTGTCCTCGGGCAGACCTCCCAGGTACATTTCACCATCCAGATCCAGGATCTCACTGCCCTCATTGGTGGAGAAGGGCATGCTGCGGCCGTTAACAGAGATGGAGCCTGAGAGACAAGCAATAAAGAGAATGAAAATGAGTGCAATGTGACTGCTCAGCTGTGTCTGGACTTGAATTTCAAGGCCATTTTTAGTTTTGCTAAAGGATTGGTTCACCCAAAAATGAAAACTCTGTCATTATTTACAGTTTTCACCCTCTATGCTGTTATTTTTGCAACATTTGCAATCTTTCTTCCTGTAGTCGGTTGTTAACTGTGAACCGCTGTGACCTTGTTATTAAGACAGGGTTGAACTCAAGAATCAGATCATTTTGATTGGTAAACAAAACTTTCAGTCAGAAAATAATGGAGAAGCTACAGAACAGAACTACAATTTTATGATGAGGTGACCAAGTTCGTTTAGTGAAGCCACTATTATGTTACACAGCACACCAGTTATAAGAACTACCTTCATGATGCTTTAAAGCTTAACCAGCGTGGTCATTATGAACTGTTGTTGCACGTAAAAGACCTGCTTGAAAAGGTTTCAAAATATCTTCTATTATTTTTCTCCTTAACAACAACAGCATACGAAAACATATTTGGACCAACATGAGGGACAGTAAAGTTCTCTATTTGCTCTGCCGGTGGTTAAGGTTTTTAGTTCCTTCCTCCGGGATTTGCTAAATCCTGTGCTGGTGTTTTAAAACTGTGGAGAGTATTTGAGTTGAGCTGTTAAAGTAATAAGAGGTAATGAGAGGTAGAAGAAATAGAGCACAGATTTAGCAGTTTGTGAAGTATGCATATCAGATGGATCCTAAGCAGGCAGAACTAGGCAGTGTTTTAACAGCAGAGATTAAGAGAAAATGTCCCTGCAGAAATGCAAAGGACAGAGTAATGTGATGGGAGCTCAGCGTGACATCCTGACGATGCTGCGTTCACCCAAACATGAACATTTACTTACCCTCATTTTCAGTTTAGAGTCTATATGACAGTTTAAGAATATACTGGGCCTTTTTTCATATAAGGAAAATGACTGGGTATGTTGTGATGCTCCATAATACTAACTAAATGAACATAGATAAATGTATCAATACACATATTTTATGCAATTATATGCAAACAATAGCTTGTCAGATCTTTTCATTCATATTTCTAATTGAATTAACTTAAATTCAAGATGACTCATAAGATGACTCAACAAATCAAGTTAATATCAGCCTGTTCACACACAAAGAAGTCACATGGTTACAGAAATTCCGGAACATGCCACACACTTATAGGGACCATTATTATTGTGTTTGAGCTTGACAGACCCAGCACCCCTTCACCCTAATTACATGTAAGGCCATGCCATTTCATTCATTTTGTCCTGCGGAGAGGAATGGAATGACATGAAGGCCAGACAACGGTGTCTGAATTTTTGATGAACTGTTCCTTTAAATGTGGGATAATGTGTGTTCTTGGGTAGTGCTGATGTTGCAGTACCCTGACCTTTCCTGCCCTCCCTCTGGAAATCCACGTGGCACCATTCTCCGTCATTAACCTTCTTGTTCCCGGTCTTCATCTTGATGCTTCCGGAGCCCATGTCCATGAGCAGGTAGAGGAATCCATCAAGCAGCTCCATGGCAAAAAAGTCCACCCTCGGCCTGCGGTCCCTTGAACCCTGCTGCCGCCCGTGGCTGAACAGCAGGAGGCCATTGGGCTCGGTGGTGCGGAAGTCAAAGGACACCGAGCCGGTTTTCTTGGCGTTCCAGCGTGGCAGGGTTACGTAGGCGGCCGGCGTGTCGAAACTGACAGGGTCTAAAGCAGCGACATCTTCACAACGGAAGGTCAGGTCACCGTGGAGAGTGATCTTGGGATCACGCAATTCCGCCAGGTGGGAGAGCTCCAGTCTGAACTCATTATTGGTGTACACCACCTGGAACAAGAGAAAGAAGAGAGACAAAGAAAGAGAAAAACACCTTTAATGCACTTTAATGATCCGCTCCTGTGTCGTGCCTTGAGAGCATTAAGGTGTTTTAACGGTGTCTTTCAATTAAACCTTAGCAGCAAAAACAGTGTTTTGATTTAAGTCTATTTCAACATATTCAAAATGGTGATTAATGACTAGCCGTTGCTTAGAATGCTAAAGGTCCTAGAGTACATGACATTACACTACCATTAGTAAATACAATACGATAAATATAATGGCGCTGAGCATCCGTAGACATTCTGAACCCTTGTTTGGAAAAAACACAGTCCAAATAAACAACAGTCACTAATGTATTACAGAACAAAGAAACACATTCCAAGCAACTGAGCAAACTAAGAGTTTTTCTGTATCCAACTATTGAGTTTTAACGCTATCAAAGTTACCCAGCCGTGAGCTGCGAGCAATTTTGCCTTGTCAATATTGCTGTTTGATTATTATGAATGACACAATAAAGAGCGACGGCTCTATTAGACTGCATTCACACTACGAGATTTAATGCACACGGGTTAGATTTTTTGTCCCGTCTGTTCAGAGTCACTTCAGATATAACTGAATGTATTTGCATTAAAATTTCGCCAGCACAAGCGTTTTTAAGACGCGCATGTAACGTGTTCATGCACAACAGCATGTGCATTATAGAGAGTGCTAATCACAGAACATGCTACAAATAGCACAAATGAAAGCAGACAGTCAAATATAACGCAACTACTGCAGAAAGTCTGCTATAGTTACAGTTTTACATTTCAGTTTCTACCTGCTACCATAACACTGTGTTAACTGCAAGCTGTTAATTTGTAAATTGCAATTGCTAACATGTGCAACTAACAATGTGCAATACATTTTTACAGCATTAATAATTCTTAATATTAGTTAAGCTAATACAAATACATGTTCTTGTTAGCTCATTGCGTATATGCTAATTTTAGCTTTTGATTTTAAAAGTGTAATACATTTTATTATTTAACATAAAAACATTAGAAGCATTGTTGATTGTTAGTTCAGGTTAACCAATGCTGTTAACTAATATAAACAAATGAAACCTCATTCTTGAGTGTTACCCTAAAAATAGCAAAAAAGGCTGGTAAACATTAACAAGATGTATTTTTTAGCTACAACGCCCAGGCCTACACTGTTACAAACAAACCGCAGCTGATGTGTATACCTTGGAGGCAGAGTTTTCAACTCGGTAAACACAGCAGCCTCTTTAAATACTCAAAGCAGGAGCAGATCACATAAACCTAGCGACCCCATCCAGAACGCTACAGAAAGCCCTCAGCTAATCGATATTCTGTTTCATTAATATCATGAATCATGCCACACTTTCACCCACAAGAAAACACTGAGCTCTGATGATGCCAAGACTACATACTTCTCAATTGTACCAATAAATGACAGCAGAGATGCATTCATTAAATAATGTAAATGGAAAACCTCGATCAAGGTTTGATGTGATGATATCTCTCCCAGCCCACACACTCACTAATACAAAGCAAAACTGTTCCTAAAATAACATTCCTACAAATGCACGCATCGGAAAAGTGTCCCCCGGGGTTGATTCGTTTTTTGAGTCACATGCGCTCTGTCTCTACGGCCAGATGGAAGAATCGGCCCAGCGCGGCAAACACACTTTTCATTTTTACACCAGCCGCTCTCTCCGTCCAGAGATGATGACTGACGCTTTGTTGCTGGGTGTGAACTTGAGTGTCTCTGAAAATAACACAAGGCGGCCATGTTACTCGTCAACCCCATGACAGAAAAATAAAAGGAGAGGTTGGAGCAAAACAAGAGGTGCTGGCTCAGAGGGAGAGAACATGAAAAATGCAATTACTGCCAGAGAGCGTGAAAAAACTCACAGACCCATCAATGAAAATGTGCTTCTGATGGAACAAACCTGAGAATCTTAATCTTCCCGCTTCATTATCAGATTGTGATGTAGCCCTTTAATCTCAATGTTCTTTAGAATGTCCCTTAAGCACTTTCATACTTCTATAAAAAACAGCTCTTTCATTTCATATGCCCTGCTGAAGAATGAAGTAATTAGTGGTGCTGCTAAGGTAAGCATCACTATTTCTTATAGGTTAGGAGAGGGATTTTTTAAACCTTCGTTGTGTAATTCCTGAGTGATTTAATAGCTATTGATTCCATTGGCTAAAACAACCTTTTAAAGGTATTCTATTCAGTGCTTAAACAAAATATTACAGAACAGTGGTTTATGATGCATTTAGTCTTAACTGTTAAAATATCTTCTCAAAGGTCTTTCTATATGCTATAAACTATATAACTATATGTAGTATATATTTATATATGTATATATATATATATATAAAATAATTAAAAATAATATGTATAAATATATAACATATACATATACATACACACACACACACACACACACACACACACACACACATATACATATATATATATCACATTACATGTTTTTAATTATACTTTAAGCAGCCAAGAATGTAACCTGGCACTAGCCTGCTAGCATAGCACTAACATGAATGTGAAAAGGTTTTATAAACAGCATTACAAACAACTACCTCTTTGGGTCCATGAGGAATCGAATTCTGCCAGGGAACGATATCTTGTCTGGCACCATCAGTATAAAAAACAAGATGTGGAAAGACTAAACCCAGCCAATAGCAAGTGTTACAGTAATGTAGATGTGTACTTGTCTCTATCAGAGTTGTAGGATCGGCATGCTCAGGTTTTGCTGAAGAGGGCCACTGATACTAACTGTACGGTTGAGCAGGTAGAGACGAGTGGTGATTAATAGAGTCCAGGGTCAACAAGACAGAGATGGAGAGTCTGAGACAGTAAGATGGGGATCCATAGAGGAAATCAATTTTTAATTTGGCTGTCAGGATAGTAAAGCTAAAACTTCAACTGTATAGACATGACATAAATTATGGGTCGTGCTCGGAGGAGTGTGAATGGACAAAAAAAAGAGAAGAAAGCAAAAGGACAGATAAGAAAGAGGTAAAAGAAGACAGACGTTTAGGAGCTACAAGAAACATCAATGAAGTTCAGCTGAACCGCAGGAACTCCAGAAACTTTCAGCTTCTCTTAAGGTCTCAACCAGCTACATTTGCTTCCACGAAAAAAATAAAAGAACAAAACATTCATGACGGATCTAAGCGGCACTTACATCTTTAAGGCAGCCCATGAAGTTGTTGCTCACGGGGGAGCCGGGCAGGTCTGCGGTGTTTGGACTGCCTCCCACATAGAAGAAATCATCAGAGCCCAGCATGGTGTAGTCCTCTTGAGTGTAGCCTGTGGTGGTCAGCAGCCCATCCACTGATATTGTTACCTGTATGTATAAAAGCCAAGGAAGGATTGTAGAAAAAGAAAGAGAAATAGAGAAAGAGCGTGGGAAATCTTTTGATTAAGCAACAGACGAATTCGTTTTTGGCTTCAACATGTTCCTCTAAAAGAAACTCAAGCCTGAACCTGGTATGTTTCACATGGGGGTTCCTCTGGTTCTGTATGCATACATTAGCGAAGGGCAACCCATTTTTATGTCTGCTATTGCTGCTTTCTGAATGAGAGAATGCTGTCATGTGTGCTTGACTGTGCACTAGTCAGTGTTGGAGAGGAGAAACAGGAGGGGAGGGTGTGGTCTTCAGGAACTGAGAGGACTTGCTATATGTTGAGTGGGTTAGCAAGTGATGTTAAGGGTGACTGTGCAGTATTAGTATAAAAGGGGGGTTCAGACACAAAAATGGTTGTTAGTATAACAGAGGTTGCATTTTACTAGGTTAGTGGTCAGTTCTGATAAAGTACTGGATAAATTGCACACATTTTGTAAGAGATGTATTGAAAAGAAATACTTTAGTGGTGTTTGGGTAGCGATAGCTTTTAGTTTGGTTAATACACAAGCCATGCATGATTTTCAAGACAGCATGGGCAACAACTGCAGGATGTAATGTGGGAGCCAGCAAAACAGTTCCTTTGTGATGTCACAATGCTACCTACCACTGTCAACGCGCCCAGTACTAGCTGTGCCAAAAAGACAGCGCACGTTTCCAACATTTGGAAACGTTAAAGTCTGGAAACACTGGCAGACATCCAAAACAGGTGCTTTTCTTACAGTCCTAATAAGTAGTCTGCTTGAGGCGTTTCCATGCCGACAGACAGAGAGGATTTATGTTCCATCTCTAATACTGTCAAATATTCCGTGAACATTATTATTACTGTAGACAAGTAGGCAAATCTTGAAGGAACGCTGCATATTTGCTGGAAATTGTAGATGGCTCACATTGTCCTGAAATTGAAACCCATTATCTGTCCCAACCTTTATAAGAGAGATAGAGCAGAGAAAGCGAGACGTGGAAAGGGAAAAAAACAAACAAAAAAAAAAAAATCGATGCACAGCAAACAACAACAAAAATAGTTACCCACTCATGCAGCGAAAGCAAATTATGCAGGTGCATAATGGTGTAGAAGCTGCGTATCGATGTAAAAAACGAGGTTTCTGAAGCGCACATCCAGTGACAAGCAAAACAACATCTTGACCACACTGGCTTAAAAAATGGCACGTGTTATCAGCTGCTTAAGGAAACGAATGACAAAAATCAATACACAACAGGAACGCATGGAGGCCGTTTTTTTCACAGGAAGAGAAGGGTTAGAAGAGGTCAGTCTTCCCTCTGTACTCCAGACAGAGGGTTAATAACTGCTATATGGCAGCGGGTACAAGGCAGCAATCATTTTTATCCAATTCTGTCATTTTCCTCTTTCAATTCATATAAACAGTAAGTGTTTGTACTCAAGCAGAACACCTCCATTCATCTGCCCAAGGTCATTCTTTTCATTTTAAATTGTGAGGGAGCTTGAAATTAGAAAGAAAACGCAACGGTGCATTAGCTGCCAAAAACAACAGTAGCCGCATGTTCTTGCATTTCTAAAATGCAAACCTGTATTTATTTGTTTGATTGTCATACACCTTTTTAGTCTGTGTAAGACGTACACAAGGAACCGTTGCTGCGTATGCTCTCTAAACATGAGCCCTTGTAACGCTTCTCTCCTGTGGTTTTTGATTAATCTGGTAGACGTAAACACAATGCTTGGGAACATTGCGTATTAACAGAGCTTTAAGCAAAAAACAGAATTATTAAATGCTGTATCATACAGCAAACCGAAATCTCTATGAATTACTGCAGCATTTAATAAAAGCCAACATCAAAGGGCGGAGAATGGGAAAAAACTACAAGTGGACACAAATGTTGCGTAACAGCTGTAGCCAAATCGTTTTGTGCCCCATCACTGACTGACACTGGATAGATCTACAAATGTAAATTAATGCATGTCTTACATCTTATGTGCATTCTCCTTTATTAACATTATGCTTTAACCTTACAATGATTTGTGCATTAATATAGTGTTAATGCTAACCTATCTGTGCATAGACTAAAACACAGTCTGACCTTTGACTGGACTAAATTACCTGCATATATATATAGTGTGTGATTCCCTGATTCTGCTGCCTTGCAGCTCTATTTACATTTTTACCAGTGTGGTGTCAGCAGTTACAATGTGCTGTTGTTGAATTAACAAACAGCTGTAGCCTGTCCAGTATCAGCCATAATGTGGACAACAACAAGTTGCATCCTTTATGTCCACTGTAGAAATGTACAGCCAAATATAATGTGTTATTGATAATGGAATTTTCATTCATAAAAGCCTTTAAATAACTGAAAATGCAGGATATGGGTGTGAGGGATGAAGACTGGTGAATGAAATACAAATAAAACGTACATAAAAAAATTGCGAATGCCAAAAAATGAATTTTTGCATGGCACTTTGGGATTGATGCCATTTTGAAAATTTTCTTTTGTCGTTTCTGCACAGTAAAAGCAAAAAGAGATAAAAAGAAAGGGCCAAACCAAACTAGACAATTAGAATGTGATATCTACCATATAATGCAGTTTGTTTACCGTAGGGAGTCCGACCCCTGCGCGCTTCAAAAAAAGAAAAAACAAGGGAGGGAGAGTAAAATTACATACCATAAACTCCACAGAAGCTTCAAAACTATTTTAAATAATGATTTACTAGCAATTTAAACAAATTTAACCATACCACGGATTGGTTCTCTGTTTTAAAAGAGCTAATGTCTCCACCCTCCGTTAGAATATATCTTCTCAGGTTGAAATGGAAAAAAAAAAACAGCTGTTGAAATCTGCTGAAAAGCTTACGTCTAATTTTTTGGACGCTGTCAACAGCAGACAGATGACTCACATTCCATGGAGGTTTTCATGTTAGTATTTGAGGGGTAAAGGCAGAAGATAAACAATGACAAATCCACTTAGAGGCTTCAGTGTTAGTAAAGGAGAGAAAGAGAGAGAGTTCAACTAATCGTTCAAACAGGATGGTTGGGGGGTGTTGGGGGGTTTTGAAGGAGGGGGTTTGAGAGCGGCAGCAGCATTACAGTAAAGAATGGGAGCAGCAGTTGCGACCCAGTAGTTATTTACAGTAAATGAATGACATATAAACAAAAATGTCAACACCCGTTATTCGATTGTTTATGCCTGCTTGCCATCGAAGAGCTCGGCACAATGCTGGAGAGAGCGATAATTTGTCGTGGCGGAACACAAATACGGTCCATTCGTTAACGGGCGCGAGACGGGCCCCCGGCTCCGAACGCCGTACTCCGAGTAAAGGTTACAGCAGTCAAACGGAGAAATAATCAGCACAAGCAGGCAGCGGTGTTGTGCTTCTGTACGATGCGTCCTATCGTATAATCATTCTCCAGCAATAACGGTTTGAAAACAATCAGGGTAATGGCAGTCAAATTTTTTTTAAAAATCAGCCTTGGCTACGAACGCTGCATGTTTAAAGGCCGTGATAAAGAGACCCCTTTTCTTTCTTAGGTTAAATGATTAATAGTAAACATTGCCCCTCTTCAGAAGATGGAAGGCTCGCTGAATGCAAATGGCTTTTTTTGGTTGGCGTAATTGGAGCATATTCACTGTTGTGGAGTTAATCACTGAGACAAAACCGAGCGGCTCAGCCCGAGCTTGAATGGAGCTGGCAAATCAAAACATTCCTCTTCAACAGGGACTCACGCATACACACCCACATACAATCACACACACATCCACGCTGGTTAGAAACAACTGGAAGGTAATTGTCACCGCTGTTCTATGTCTTTGAGAGCCTGTGGCTTAATGGTACTTCAATCCTGTAGTGAAGAAGAGACTTTACAGCCCTCTGAGGGTTCAAAAACAGAAATATTTTGCACTTACTAAATCACAGAAGTAAACACATCTTGGCGCTTATTAGTCTTAGGAGTGTATAGCATAAATCTATTTGGCGATATGGGGTATGTATTACATTGTCAAATCTCTGTGGACTAACATCATTAGGTGTACAAGTTTCTAAACAATGACCCGTTCTCTCGTCCACTTGTGCACCTGTGAGACCATCTGATTCCAATTAAATCAGGCCTCTTGCAGTCAGTCTTTATCACAAACAATATACTCTCTTGCTCCTGACATCACATGATTATGAGCTGGTTTCATTCCACAGGCTGAAACTATATTGGTTATTGCATGTGAAACATAATCCATGGATGTAAAAGATACTCAAATGAAAAGGCTATTATTTACTTAAAGCTGCTGTAAGTGACTTTGTTATAAATCACACACTGTATTTCCCTACTAGCTAAAATATGCATTACAGTTATAGATTTGTATATAAATATTTAACTGTATACTCTGTAAATATGATACTTGCACATTAGCCAATCACAAAACTGGGAGGCAGCTCTCAGCCAATGAGATGGGCCTAAGGACGGCACCAAGAGTTTGGCTGAATATTAGGTCTGGAAAAACAGTTTTTTGGAGCAGCCGTTATAAAAAATGAATTTGCATACAAATTAATCTGCCATTCATTTTGGTAGTAGAAATGCACTTTTGCAGTAAATAATCGCTAACAGCAGCTTTAAAAATGCGATTCTGCAGTTATGCATTTGTGCATATATAATATATATTTACAAGCAAACAATCAATAAGTGGATAAATGCAATGTTACTTTCACTTTCACTTTGGATAAGTCATACTGTAAAATGAATTTCAAGGTAGACATTTTTTAAAAATTAAATTCAGCCCTCGGTGGAGCAACGCAAAGCTGAACGTTACCTGACGCAGGTTGCGGGACACGCGAACGGCGTGCCAGGCATTGTCGTTGAACTTGCCATCTGAGGGCTCCACCAGAGCTTCGAAGGCACCTGAGCCCAAGTTGATGACCAGGCACACTGCCCCGCTTTTCAGGGACAGGTTGACGTAATCGGCGGACTTGCCCGTGTGAAGCAGCAGGCCATTTCGCTGTAGGGTCCGGAAGGACAGCGTGATCTCATCTGTGCTGCTCTGGATGGGCTTCTGGGACAGGTCGTAGCTGAAGAACTCATTACCCTTGAACGTGGCCACTGACTCCACTTGGCCTTGTTGAAGAGAGATAGAAAGAAGCCAAGAAAAGGTTGTTAGATATGGGATGGATGAGGATCGGGGGTGTGATCATGGCAGTGGCTGAGAATCGTATGTCATTTTTATCTCGATACCAAGCGTGCGCCGCAAAGCTGAAGCTCCCGCCCTGCGTGTGTTTATAGACTCACGGTTTCTTGTTTACTGTTGTGTTGGTGCGCTAATCACAGACCATGTGTGTCAATTACAAAATCGTTCCGCTTCCTGACATCTCTCTCTGGCAATTTTATTGACTGCTGGTCATTGTCGCTGTCTCTCTTGTGGGCATACAACTAGCCAACCAGATTCCAGTCAGAAATCTTACATAGCATCTGTGAGAATTTGCAAACTAGAAGAGTGTCCGTGACGGCCACATGCTGCCGGTTGTCTAGGGCTTTTCTGACCTAAAGCATAAAGGGCAACGGGCTTCAGTGCTGTAGCGTGCTTGGATTAATACCAGTATTTTATAGGCTGTCAAAAACCCAACCAAGCATGCTAGCATGCAAGCGCAAACAGAAAGTTAATGAAATGGCAATGCGTATAGACACACAAATACATCCTGTTTTACAACACAAAAAAAGATCAGGCGAGACTTGAGCCTTGATGTGATTTTGGCTAATGAGAGGTTTAGGGCCACTGCCTCAAATGAAGCATAAAAGAACCATAAATTAACAGTACAAGACAGCTGCAAGCATGAATCACTGTGCATGTCTCTGACATGATATACGCAGCGAAAACTAAAACCCCACTTCGCCACCCTTTGCTTTTATTTCAAGAGTACCACGCGTCTCTCTCTCTCTCTGTGCACCACGGAGGTGAGTGATGTCACACATGCAAATGAGCGTAATCTCCCTAAGCACCAATCACATCAGCTAATCGTGAAGGTCATTTATGTATGTAAAGCCTGATGTCCTGAAATTAAAACGGGCTGTCAGAAATGATATTCCGTAAAATACAGCCTACGTTTAAATAACGGTTAGATTTGCGAACGTCACCGTGAGATGTGAAAACCTTGATGAACGAGGTGGGAGTTTTAAAATACAGTCATTAAGAAAATAGGGGACTGGAAAGAAAACTGTCACAATATCTTATCTTCATGAATTTAAGGTGGTTAAAATCATTCCTTTTGTAGACATCCTGTTAATTTTTTCTGCCTTACTGTAAGTGTGGTCTGAGTGTGTAAGATATCATCAGGCAGTTCTGTTAGCAAAGGTTTAATACGCCTCTTAACTGGCGTATTAAACTGGAAGAACGTTGATTTGAATCCAAAAATTGCATTTCTGTATGTTGCTCACAGGCCTTTAAACTGGTGTTCAAAGAGATGTTAGTTTTCTGATTTGATCAATGACGATACTTTACGGGCTGTAAAGTTTAGGAACCACTGAGTTCACTGACTAAAATCTGAGGATATTTCACCCAATTTCTGTGTTTACAGTCTGCCCAATTAATACTTCAGTACACGTCTCTGTTATGAGTCAAATTGAGATATTTTGCCTACAAAGAAAAACAGAATCAAATAACAATTGTTAAAAAAACAGAAAAAAATAATAAATGCTTGAGTTGATCAAATATATGTCTTGTAATATTTTCCATTCGTTCTCCCATCAAAGTCAGTTGTTGGAAACAAGTGGGATGTTAAAAAGATCTCGTTTGTGATTTATCTTTCCCACAGCATCTTTGACAGCGGCAGGACATACAGGAATATTCGTCCTTGAGATTTGCATACATAACCTTTGCAGCTGCTAAAAATAGTATGAAATATTCAATTTCAGGTTTACCCAGCAGAGCATAACATTAATTTGAAGACTTGTGATATTTCATCAAGCAAGAAGGCTCAGGCCATCAGTTAGGAAAGAAGCGATTGGGCACGAGGCAACCAATCAGACGTCTTCACCATGGAAATGTGACCTTGCAAAATTACAGTGACAGAATCTTATCATCGTGCCACTTGGTTCAGTGGAGAATAAACAGGCAGCGCGTGTTCCGCAACAACCAGACCTCCCATGTAGCGGGGAACTCTGTTAGATATGACAGAGGCAAAGCCCTGCTGCGCTGTGTGTCTAAGAGTTTCTCACTTTTTTCACTGACTACAGCGTGACGCAGAGAATGTGACCCACACAACACAGGGCTATGACTAAGTATAAGGTAATCTTTCTAACAATAAGCCAATGTGACATGATGGGACTAGACAATATCAGAGTGGCTTCAAACCTTTCAACTGCAGTTGAAAAACTACCTCATATATTGGACTGTTAATGTGTTAATGTGTGTTAATGTGGTAAATGTCCTTAAAAAGCTGTAAAACTTACAATTTTAACTAATGAAACCAAATACATTAACAAACAGAAAAAAACAAGATTGATTGGAAAAAAAAAAACATTCAACACAACACAGAATGTAATAGAATCCTGCACGTTATTCACATTTTTTGACCCTCCACATATGGTCAGCCTGAAATCAATTCATTCATTTACATTTAAAATGTAAACACAGTTTGCATATTTGGAAAACCTATGGTACATTTTAGTATACAATTTATCAGTACACATGTTCCCTGGTAATCGAACCCACAACCTTTGCACTACTAACTACCAACTGAGCACCTGGGAACACCTATCACAGCTCAGCTAACATTTTATTTGCCTAATACGATTGGTTAATATTACTAAGTACTTGATTATATCAGTACTTAAGAGAAAACAAAAAGTTTCAGAGGAAAAGAACATCATTACATTTAGAAAAATTATGACTACAAACAATTGTTGCCTTAGAATAACATGCACTGATGAATCATGCTAGATGACACCAGAAACTGGTTCAATCTGGATTTCTTTAAGCAACTGGAGAGCGAGTTAGAAGATCATTTGTCTTATGCTGGTACTTCACTTGATATTGCATTAGGAGCAAAATTAAAAGACTGCTGCCTAATTCTGGGGGCTAATTATAATAAGTGCATAATCAAACAAGCAGGTTGCAGGCTGCAGAATAAAGACTGCCTGTTGAGTACTTTGGTGCTTAACCTGATGAAATCAAAATTAGTTTTGTGGCTTTGAGGCCCTCAATTGTATATGTTGCAAATATAGCACCCAGATTTTAGTCTAATGCAATGCATTTAGAATGAGAACACGCTTAACACCACCAACTAGTGAGTCAAAACTCAAAACTCTATGGCTTTGACATATTTAAATGCCCGGTCACAATCTTCCTGTTTCACTCAGAGCACTGTAAATAAAACTGCTCTTGTAATGTGATTAAATTAAGTCATTAAAGTAAACAAAAAATACTTTGACCGCAAGCAGTTCTAAGTCTCCATATTAACAGTCAAAACAAAACCCGTCTAAGTATTTAGCATTAATGTAATGATGAGGCATCTGCAGGTTGTAAATAACTCCTGCTTGCGTTCCTCTCTTTCATCTTTCTAAATAAACAGTGGAAACTCCTAAAACAGCCAGACAGACTCAGTCTAATGTGCGAGTACAGTATTAATGACATCATCCTTCAGGCCAAGCAAGATAACAAATAAAAAAATAACTGTGGGAGATGTTCTTTAATACAAAACCAGGAAAGCCTGATTTTGTTATGCAGCAGATATCTGCTGGTGCTGATGAGATGTCTAAATCTTCATGTCCAACCTCAGATATGCAACTTCAAAGGAGATAAGCGCAATAAACACCCGGACCCTCGGAGCTGGTGGGACACTCTCGGTGTAGACCACAGCAATACACCCTCACAACCAGCAGCCCGAATTCTATACTTAAAACTCTTTTGTGTCTTTGATATGACAGGACTGGAGCAATCAGTTCTTTAGGCGTCAAGACTTACTGTCATTACGCACTAATGTCCATGTCTCAGATATGAAAACAGTTACGCTAAATGAGAGGGGCTGTGAAATCAAAGTAGACAGACTTGGAGACAGAAAAAGAAAGACATGGTTATGAGCTTGAGAGAGAATAATGGAGAGAAGACTTGATGTGGATTGCTAGGATTCGTGATCAAACTACTGTAGGAGAGAGTAAAAGAAATGAGTCACAGATCATTATTATTCCAGCAATTATTCCAGATCGATCTGCACAATTTTATGATTCTAACTTTAAATCAATGTTTAAAAATTCTGGTTATTGAAAACGTAAATTTTACTTACATAGCGCAAACAAACGAATGCATGAGCCTTGTTTAAAGAGCCTAGATTTCTGGAAGTTTCTTCAGATAAAAGCATCTGTCAGTTGAATACATGTAACAACAAAGTTTTGATACAATGTTAGTGAATCAAAGCAAGCTTATTTTAATATTAATACTTTAATGCTAAACCTTTACACAGAATTGTCTCATATTTGCATCCCTACATTTATGATGGAAATTGTCAACAAATCAGAGGTCTCTTAAATAGATGGTAAATTGTCAAATGCAATCACAAGGAACCTAAAGATTTCTGCCTCTAGATAGAACGTTACAATCAAAACCTTCTTCCTGTGGAAACTGTGCGTTGAAACACCACATGCAATGATTGTGGCACAATTTGGATTGTATCAAATCATTACAGGGAACTGGCGAAGAAAAAGTGAATAAAAAGAAAACAGAAGCAATTGAAAACAACGATGACAAAGTCTTGATAAATAAGCGGGTCGCCACAACGAGGCAAAGACACAGTCCAGGCGGTAAAGACAGGCTGAATGCTGCACAGCGGGAAATAATGGCAAGCCAAACGTAATCTTGAGAGTGTTATTATTCCAGAAAACTGTGTCTTTTCCCAAGGATGTGGCATCTAAGGCCATTTTCCAGCTCTCATCAAGACCTCCCCCTCTCTGCCCGGCTGAGCTCAAAGTGCCCATCGGATGCAGGCTTGTCCAATTAAAGACACGCAGGCCCAAACCTCGCTGTTTTTTATGAGACAACAGAGACAGATATGACACAGAACTCATTTATAATGTCATGTGTGACTGCGAGTGTATATGCGTCGACTTTCCTGACAGGTGGGTTTGTCTGTGATGCGTGTGGAAAGCGAGTGTCTCTCTGAGAGAAATATCAACAGCTGATTAAGTTCGGGCCCTGCAGCAGCCGAAGCCATTTGCTTTGCAGATTAAACATGGCCGCACAAGGGAGAGAAAGAGAGAGAGAGGGAGCGCGGGCGAGAGAGGAGGGAGCAATATCTATTGGAGTTAACAGTGCTATTTCCTCCTGAATAGTGATGGAAGATGATACTGAGAGCGACAGTAATGCGTGTCGAGGGACACTGGCATTTATGGCAAGCTAAATCAACAACAATAAAACTATATGTAGACTGCAATATTTGTTTTTGTGATTTGGAGAATAATGAAAATCTTCTGCTGTGCCCCTCTCTCGACTGCTCTCACACAGACCACAAAATCAGTATTTATAATAATGGCACGTTTAAACACTAACTCAAAGCGAAATGCATATGGACTTAATTGATTTGCTTAAGAAATAGAGCAGAAATAAATGAACGAAACTTCCCCAGAGGAATACGACAGCAATGCCTTCAAAGCCGCTGTTCTCCGGTCTGCACTGAATATGCATTCTTCCCTCCAGCCCCCCCGGTGTCATTAAACCTCATCTGAAAAATATTAAAGGCATCCACAGGCCAGTCTGCTATGCTGGATTTCACAGATAAAATCTGCCCTCGGTGGAGGAAGGCGGGGGTGTTTTCATACAAACAGCATGTCACCATATTGAGATCTGTTGAGAGACTTTAGGTTGCCAGCAATTTGATCAAAGAAGTTACAGCGATTTATGAAATCCCACCTCAATTTAAATGAGCATGAAATATTCATACTGACAACTAATCTTGATCTTACATTATTTCTTTAATTTTTTAATGCGTCACGCATCTTAAATAATAAACCTGACAGTAATTGGACACGTCAAGCTACAAAAGCAGGAAATACAAGATTTTTTGGTTTGACTGTTCAGAGACGCTCACCTGTGTTAGGGTGTGAAATCTCCCGCTGTTTCTGTTTTCCTACAAAACGCATGTTTTTGCCTTTTCAATAACTCAATATGGGTCAACAGCACTGACTCTGCAGGACGTGACAAACACAACAAAGTGTTTCGTAAAAAGTTACTAAGTCAGATTGTATCAGATTGTTAAAAAAAAACTACAGCTAAATTGAACTGAATTAACTAAGATGGTAGCAACACTGCGTTATATAAAACAAATACATAAATACATTTGTTTGTCTGATAGTAAAAAAACCAAATGTTTTCCATCTGGAAAAATCTGCTGAACGGTAAAACTATACAGAATTCTATAAATAAGTCTCCAGTTAGGAGACTAAAAATGTGAATCCTGCTCCCTGAGATTTCGTCCTGCGCAGTCAATACACATTCAAAATGTTTGTTCCATCCACAGCTTTGCTAAGCACCCAAAGCAAAGCCCTGCAGCTCCAAAGCCATTCATCTCCCACTGTAATGCAGCATATAGACTTGCAAATAGGTTATCACTGGATCTGAATCTCACTGTGAGAACAGATAATCCCTGTTGCAGGATGCAGGCCTGTTAATAATAAAAAAAGAAAATAAAGGCCAAATTTGAAATGTTGCAATCAACTTCCAATACAACAAATCCGCAATACAAACCGCTTTGGCAACCTTTGATTCTATCCACCAATAATAGTGTCGTGATTAAAACACAGGCGAGGGCGATATTCCGTTCCAGCAATATTCCGGCACTATCGTGTGGCTTTCTCCCGGGGAGCTTCAATCAACAAGCCATCATTATCGTCGCACGAGCATATTTCGCAGGGAGGAAAAAGATCCTCACGATCGCAGCCTCGAGGGAACATCATTATCTGTCGAAAGAGAACAACCTGTGCAATTATTTTTATTCAGATGGACTGCTACCGCTTGCTGTTTGTCGGTTTAAAACACCTGAAAACCAAAATGATGATCTATACATACATAGAGCATGAAAAAAATCATCTGCAGGCATGTAACGTTAATATACATGTATTGACAGACTTCAGGTCATTTCTACCACAGCAGTGAGGAGTTCTGACTGAAAATCAATGGTCATGGTGAGGCTTTCACTTAAGAATGTGTGTGCGCCAGTCTAAAAGAGGGGGCAGGTGTTTGTGGTTGTGTCCTCTGAACTTGTCATCACTGCGGAAAGCTAAAGAGATTTCATGACTGGCAGAGGCACTCTGGGAAAAAACAAGCTTTCCAGAGGTGTCAGAGGGTAAATGGAATTTCTGATCATGGCCGACTAAACACGGTGAGCAGAGTGATGCAACACAACTGGCTAAAACGAAGATGGGGCGATCATTGTATTGCCTGTAGAAATCTATGGCGCTACATAGAATATCAATGCAGCCCTGATCAATACTTCATAATTTTTGTGTGAAATACGAGCAGATAGAACCTGTGGAATGATGACTTCAATGGAGAACATGAGGAGAAATTTAAAAGCATGGCAATGCATACAATGACTGTGTGGAGACTAAAACTGTCAGTTAATACAATTCTGATAGCATCTCCTTTGTGTTCCACAGAAAAAGTCAAGCAGGTTTAAACTAGACGTTCAGATTTTCACTACATGATCATTGTGGCCAAAAGAATTCATGATAACAATATAATTACAGTGTCTGTTGTAATTTACAAAAAAGACTAAATAAAAAAATGCATCAGTCATTTTATAATGTTCTCTTATTCTGGATCAAACTCAATGAATGACATAAAAAAACAGTGTAAGGAGGCACTGAGAAAATTTCCATAACCATTGTTGTTCCAAAATGTTTAACAGGTGCAACAGTGCCACCTACTATGTTGGAGTGTCAACCAGATACTGAATTATTTATGATATTAATTACACATGTTGTTCATATCATAGTCATTGTCACTGTATATCTTACACCCATAATGGAACAACAGCAGTTTGCCTAAAAAATAAATCATATAATCATCAATAATCATTTTTTGTGTTGACTGTTCCTTAGGTAGAGCTGAGAATATGGAATTCTTATTGGCAGATAATTCTATTGGTATGATGAATTACCAAGCCTTAAAACTAGCATACAGCATCAGCCAATCAAGAAAACTGTTAAAGAAAATATACTGGCAGCTTCAGTGTTATGTACAGCGATGTGTTAGGAAGTCTTGTCTGCCTGATAAGGTGGCAGCATTTTTCACCAAATGTCATCCCCACCACAGGAACAAACATCAGACTGACTCAGATGTGGCAGCGCGATGAGAGCCAAAAGATGAAACAGAAAGATTTGTCCACAGGAGACACGCTTGCTCATGTCATTAACACACACCACAACTCAAACACACCCATCTGTATGTGTGAGTGTGGGAGAATGTGCAATTCTATCTGTCATGGGGGTTTTGCACAAATCATTTAAAATTATAATTTACAGGTGAGCGTTTCTTTGTAACTCAACAATAAAATGCTACAAACTCAACATTCTCAAAAATAAGTGAGAAATAATTTTTTAAACATTTGTAGAACACAAAACAAGATATTTTGAAAAATTCTGTGTGGTTATGTGTCCATGAAAGTCAATGGGTGACACTGTTGTTTGATTACTCATGCATACTACTAAAAAAAGGTTTGAAGAGTTTATTTCTGGCTTAACTGTCTCTTTGAGAATATAAATGTCCATAAATCATTAAAATAATAAGTTGGATAGCACATTGAGTTGCTATTTTAAAGTACTCATTAACTTGCTACACAGCATTTCGAGTGAGCAATCATTCTTGCTGATCATTTTAAGTGCCAAAGAAATGTGTGACATATTTCATTTCATAACTTATTCTCACATCTTCCACTACCAGTTTGGGGATTTTGGATCACCAGATAAAAACTCAATGTGACTGGCTTGCCTTGTGCTAACCTTTTTTTCCTCATTGTGTATAAGGGGTTCCAATCCTCCCTAATTTAACACTGTTTTAATGAACCCAAACTGCAGCTGCATGTCAGTGGATCTGTGCTCATTATAACTAAATGAAAACTGCCCAACACAAACTAAATGAAAACTGCCCAACAATTGGAGAAACGTATTAGATCTTAAGATTGCTGCATACAGTGTCCTTGGCACAAGCTATTTCATAAAGTGATGGGGGTAACATTACACAGCAGATGGTGTGTGTGTTTGTTTTCCTGATCAAGACTACTTGATATAACTGCAACTAATTGATTGCAACTAGTTTCATACTAATACTATAATACAAAGCACTATTCAAAAAATGGGATCTTAATAATCTTATACCAGTTATAAAATTATACAAATTAATAATATAATAATTTGATTATCACAGCATGTTCTTCTACAATCGTAGTGTACAGTAATATACTCTTGTATTCCA
This sequence comes from Yasuhikotakia modesta, assembly GCA_036877545.1. Classification (NCBI taxonomy): domain Eukaryota; kingdom Metazoa; phylum Chordata; class Actinopteri; order Cypriniformes; family Botiidae; genus Yasuhikotakia; species Yasuhikotakia modesta. The sequence goes on along the minus strand of JBAJNP010000053.1, from coordinate 104,528 downwards.
TATTTGCAGTAATCATTGTACTGTACGTTTTCAATGCCAAAAACACAAGTCAAGCTGTGGCGCTCATGTGGGCAATGGGAGTTTGACTCTAACCCTCAGTTCTTCCTATCTACATCAATAAAAACAAAATAAGAACCAAATCCTGTACAGCAATAAACCAGGAAAAAAATGCTAAAACAAACAGGCTTGATCTGTAATGTGAAATCAAAGAGGAAATAAGCATTTATCTATATTGTTTCTGACTGAGGCAGGCATGTGTTGAGTGTTCTCAGCCCACACTAACAGCAATCAATGGGCAAAATAAGCAACACAATGAGCCCGTCTGAAGTGAATCATGACTCCCTCACAGTCTCGCGGTGGGTCTCCACTTATTCATTAAATGGCTGCAGAAACAAATTTCACATTATGAAAACATTATAAAGCATTTTCCTCCTCTCCTGTGCTGTAATAATTTCTCCCTCTATGTTCATGATGTCCATAACATTGGACATATCCTCAGCAGCCATTTGAAGCCTTTAAGACTCCGACGCTGCATCCAAACAAACACGGTTTGACCTTTGACCCACACCCATAAGTCTATATGGCTGAGCTGTGGTACTGTGGTTTTGTTTATGGCAACATAAATTTCCTGTAAGAAAACATGCCTGATAAAAACTGTGATTCTCTTCTAGGTTATTTATTATCTAGGTTATTTATTTGCTATCTTCTGTTGTGGTGGACAGACTGGGACTTCAGTGTTTATTCTGAGGCAAAAATAAACAGTATTATTAACATGTTTCCTTTGTGATTAAATAAGTCATGTATTTAAAGGGTTAACTGATAAGCAAAAGGGAGAAGAGTCTCTTTAAAATATTTTTAAGGAAGTAAAAGCCACAGAGATTCGGTTGCTAGGAAAATAACAGATAATAGGAAGGTAATTGGTTCCTCAGAAAGAAAAATTCTGGAAAACACAAAAAAATTAGACATTAAACAAAGCAGCACAAAACTAATAATAAAACTATAAAAAAAATCAAACAAAAGCACGATTCTAAAATAAACCTTTTCTTTATGCAAAACATAATGCTTTTAAACATGATTTTTCAACAGCTTGAGAATTACACGCCGACCCCAGTAAACAAGTTCCTAACAGATTTGGCACTCTGATTGTCACCAAGCAATGCAGCCAATCAGGTGACCTTTTCAAAGATTGTGATGGTTGGTTACAGCAGCATTGATTAATGTCCTTCTCAGGAGGTGATCTCAGAGAGAAGAAAACACCACAGGGTGCTTTACACAACAGCCAACAGCAGCGCCACCATCACCCGCTACTCCAGATCGTAGGAAAGCCTCATCAGCGAGGCAAGGGTTAATCATATAACAAATGGCTCAGAAATGGCTTCAAGGTCACACAAAAGACAGAAACCTTATTCCCAAGATACCCTAAATGTTAAAATGCTACAGTTTGCCTGAAATGGGTTCGCTTTTGTAGATTAGGTTCTAGACTAGCTCTGAGCCCTGACCTTGCCAGCAACTTTGGCTTGGATTTTTACACGGATGAGATCCAGGCAGGAATGAGGCACAGAGATTTCCTTGCATTAATTCGCTTTAAAACAAATGCAGGCAGGTTTCTCTCACCCTGGCGACAACAGCTTCGGGTCCAGGCCCCCTGCGGAGGTGAAGTCAGAGAGGTCTCTTATAAAATGAACGTGTTTTGGTAGTTTCTGTTTAGTATTCAGCACATGGCTTTACAATCAAGGCACCCAGAGTCTCAGGTGAGTCACTGCAGAATGGGTGAGGGGAGTGTGTCTTTGTGATATTTACTACTGTGATAAGATCTTGCCAACAGAGGGGGGCAGCTGCATACTTCAAATACCCGCAAGTTAACAATCTGATTACGGTAAATAGGCATGGATGTTTGCGCTGCTGTTTTTGCTGCTTGTTGACAAATGTGCGAATAGGAGAAGGACAAAACCAGAAAGAGAGAGAGACTGAGGAAAAAAGCAAGACAAAAAGAAAAAGATCAAACATGTGAAGGAGATTTAGCAGTGAAAAACTCCCTGCGAAATGAGCACTTATGAAAATTGTTTTTTTTTGTCCCTGCTTCTCATTACTGAATGCCAAGGCCACGTCAAGGACACGATATGTTCTTTAATGACAAAGCTATTATATGTTTCACAATTACTTATTAGCTGAGTTTGGGGCCTGTGTCATTAGTTAAGCCATAAATTTTTCTCTTTTGTGTGCGTGTCTGTGAACAGCACGTGTTTGTATTTTATGTGGGTCTGAAATACTGGGTCTGAAAGATATATTATTAACAATCAGCATTACCCAGGTCAGGCTTATCGTTTGAAACGCAGACATTACTTGTGAACATAAAAACGGATGTTAAAATCGAGTCAGCTGTTCCGCTTTGCCACTAAACTCGCCGTGATATATGAGCGTCCTCGATAGCCGCTCTGTGTGTGCGACGCGTGCGCTCGTATCCCCTTACAATGCTGACCTTTCAATTGCGGAATCCAGTCCAAAAATATCATACCGGCTCTACATCCGTACGGAAAAAGGCAGCGATGGGTCCCGCCGTGTCGTGGTTCTTTCACAGGTTCCTCTCTGGAGGTTACAGGAACAGATCAGTCCCATTCTCAGGCTTCGGGCCCGACCTGCACTACCTTCAGTGGACCAGAGAGGTGATTAATCACTAGCCCCTTAATCATGCCCAAAGGTCCCGCTTTAATTAAAAACAAAGTTCTCTTTTCATTATTCCACTCCAACTGCAAGACGATAAGACCCCCCCACCACCCTCAATAACATATTACTGCCTGAGCCCCCACCTTTCTCTCTCTCTCTATCTTGAATACACTCTCTGAGAGATGAAAAAACATATTAAAGCCACGGATTTGAGGCAAAGAGAAGCCGGGAGGTGAATGCAGAGTGTGACAGCTAATTGGAGCAGCTGGACAAGTATGCCGGAATCAACACCTACAGAAAATGACTTGTGGGGCATCAAAACACTGCAATAACACACATTTAGTAAAAAATTTTAAGCTTTGTTTACATTTTTTAATGAGTTTCTAAATTATTAAATATAGGTGAAATGTCCCTACCTGTTTATTGTTTATTCTGTTATCCCAAGATATTTCTAGTCCTGGATGCTGATTGGTCAATACAGCGCTGCAGCTGTGTACAGCTGTGCTAGTAACGGCTATGTTGTGTGTTTCACACCTGTTCACAAATACTCTGTTTATCACTATATGGCACTCTGTAGTTGCTGCTAGACTCTATTTAGGGCGGTGTCAACACAGTCTTATCACACCGTCCTAAAAATCTGTGATTAACTGTCAGCACCTTTAAAAATCTGTGATGATGTCTCACCTAATTTTTGCTGAAAATAGTGCTAGTTTAAGTCATGTGATGTTATTGCGCTTCCTGCTCCTACCGGTTGTGCATATATATAAAATCAGACAGACAGAAAGACATACAGATGGAACCTAAAGGTCTTGTAAAACAGGATCCTGATTCAGATTAACTATTCAGTATAATATGATTCACTTTACATATTGTTAGCATTCCTGTAGCTCAGCTGGTAGAGAGCTTTGCGTTAGCAGTGCAAAGGTTGTGGGTTTAAATTCCAGGGAAGGCAAGCGTTTATAAAAAAAAAATGTACCTTGAACTGTAAGTCGCTTTGGATAAAAGCGTCTGCCAAATAAATAAATAAATAAATATTAATAAATATAATATAAATAAATAAATATTTCAGGGCTCAAATGCTGTTGCAATAACATGGTGCATAAAACAAAATGCGTGCGTTTTAATTCAGTTCGTGAAAACTGCTGTGGCTAATGGCTAATGCGTCTCTTGGAAAAAGTAGCCAAATCACTGAAAATACGATTTAATAAAGCGGCTAGTCTTTCATCCTCAGTCACCTGGCGGGGAGGATACGGTAATTTTTGATCTGTGATACAGTTCTCTAATTAAACAGGAGGCGAGCGAGCGAATGTGACTAAGCTCCCAAAACACACCATGTCCAAATTCAGTGAGTATGTTCCTCGGGTTGTAAATGCGGTTATTTCAGCATGGAAAGGCATGGCTTTGCGTCAATCACCTGAAATGCATTTTTTGTGCAGTTGTCTAAAGGGTAACGTGTGTAAGAGCGGCGGAACTTATAAAAGCTTTCAAAGCACTTCAAAGCTTCCTGGCCGCTCTAGCTGTCGGTTCTGATGTAAAGCACAGATAAAGACGATGTGCTGCGTTACCATTCAATTCACGAGAGCAACAATACAATTGCTGTCTCCCCCACCCCAAAAAGAAACAACTGAGGCAAAATAAAGGCAAAAGTGACTCATAAGTATCTGGCTGGCCACAATCAAAATTGCTCACCAAACACATCTTCAGCTATAAACCAACACAGCCTGAACACCACATCCAGACCCCAGCCGCTATACTTAAAAAAAACATGCATATAAAAAAGCTTTCAGCAGCCATGTGCTCTCGGGGGATGAGGGCTGAGATTGTATTATGAAAATTGAGGTGGATAAGAAAAGATTCCTACCTGATTCTGGATCACCTGTGGAAAAGAAGTCAAAAGTACAAAGTCAGAGGCAATGTTGCAGAACTTGCTTAAAAGATAAAGGATGCATAAAACCGAAACTCGCCTCATTTCGCGATCTAGTCACACTTTTGGTCCTCACAGAAAGTAAGCTAATATCTCACGACGCGCGGCGGATCCAATGGAGATTTATTCTAACTGACTTGCATATTGATTTACAGGAAAGAATATGAATAACAGGCAGTTAAAACTAGCAGACATTCAGCGCCGTTGTTTTCTATGCACAAAAGAAAATTAATGAGCTTGAGTTAAAAATAAAGAAATTAAATCGCGCTGGATTCAGAGTCTTATTCATAGTCCAAAAAAGGGTAAAAAAATATACATTTACAGTATATTACCGTATAAATAGCGGTGCCCACTGAGACAATGCCTACGGTACAGAATAGCTCTTTTACTGAAATATGAAATGTGACTAATTTACATACCACATTACTCACATTGAAAGAATTCATTTTGTTCTGTTTGCAAACTATGAATATAAAAGTGCTGTGTTTCCACTGCCAGCAGAAGCTGCTGTAATTCTGAGGAAATGAGCTGAATTCTGAGCAGAAGAGCTGCGCTCTGAGAAAACCAGCCTAAGTGAAATTCAATGCATTTTATGTCTTAATCAAACACTTCTAAGTGTATGACCAATATTTCAAACATTCTGAGGAAAAGTAGACTGGACTAAATTAATAATAACTCCAAGTTCTCTCTGTTCCTGAATAATTTTTAAATGACCAATTTCAAAATTTGAATGCAGTGCCTTTATTGTGCTCCCATTAGAGCTTATTTTGAGTATTAATAAGCGATAAACAGCCATATAGATTCTACTAATTTCTCAGAATAAGGTATTAGTGGAGACTAGGGATAGTTGAATAGGACTTGTTTTCTTATACACTTGGGGTCAACTCACAGGTCAACTAGAAATTACCATTTGATAACAACTTACTGCAGTAAAACCTTCATAGTATAAGTATAATCAGTTTCAAAGTGAAGTATAATTTTAGCCCCCATCTCCCCTACATTAGATTCTGTAAAAGGTTTCATCACATTAACATTGTTACACTAACAATATTATGTCTTCTGCCATTTGCCTAATATAAATCTGCAACAATGTTAAGAAACTGTATGAATTAGTTTCTCTAAATAAGTTTTTACCACCCAGTAATGCTATTTATTACGCCCTGAAATGGTCTGTTGCTAAAACAATACCTTCATAAATAAATAAATCAAATAAAAACCTAAAAATAATTCTGAGAGGGCCCTCACACGCAGTTATGGGCTGGGTGTTCCATATGTTCCTGCAGATCTTGCTATCAGTGAAAGCAGATGTTCTCCCAGCAGCCCACAAGCTTCATGGGTCACTCAGATACTCAGAGTGGAACACTTCACTATGCATCGCACACATCGTACCAAAACAATCAGTTCTAACACCTGGAAAACAAGCAACAGTGGCATGACTAAACTACTGGAAATCTAGCCAGGGAGACTGGAGTCATTACTACAAATGAAGGGAACGAATTACTAGAATCAATACAAATAAACATTATTGAAAGGTTATTTAAGGTTGAGGCAGTAAGCAAGTGGAGAATGGCTATTAAAGGGACAGTTCACCCAAAATGAAAAATCTGTGATCGTTTTTTTCTCATATAGATAGAAACATCTATGGCTGAAGAAACATTTGTTTTATGTCTGAGTAAACTATCCTTTAAAAACAACTCAAAACTCCTATTGGAATAACTTTAGAACTTTATTTAAAGGTTATTAAAATACAAACTCTTAGAAAATGCCATATTTCAAAAGATAGTGTTTTTCTTCGCTGGGGCCTTGGGAAATGACAAATAACCTTACTATAGTCCAGCTGGCAACAACAACATGCTGCTAAGATTTGCATAAAGAGAGCATTCGTGCTGTTAAAGAAATAGAAAATTGACCCTTTAAAATAAAAAAATATATAAACCTGTGACTGCAAATCCGTTGTTGTTGAGAACCAAGTGAGATGTGTAAACTTACACACACAGCGAGGATCAAAAATGACAGCAGACAAAGAAACAAATTTTAAATCGTTAAAAAAGTTGGTTTAAAAAAAATTTGGTTTATTTCTGTTATGGCAGTTTGCAGCGTTTTTATGTAAGTAAATCTGCAAATTAGAACAATTATAAATGAAGTCAAAACAGAAGCATTTTTACTATTTGAGATTTTGTGGTACATGTTTTTGTCAACGTTGGCAGATCAAAATTGGCTTTTAAAAAGAGATGGGAAAAAAAGCTGAAACATAACCACTAGCTGACAAATATGATTATTTTCAAATAAAAGCGCTCTACATAGCTGCCTGTCATGAGAGTGGGCACACGGCTCTCGCTCTGGGTGACATTTCGCTGTGCTGAATTAGAAATGTTTTGATTGAAGGGATGGGAACTCATCACAAAGTGTCTAGAGTTGAATCAAGGCACCATTAAAGCGCAATGACTCGAGGAAAGGCAGCCGGAAATCTCAACATCGTTGGAAAATTGTTGAAACCATGACACATTACTGTTTACTGAAACATTTTCTTCCCAATTAGCAGCTTCTGTTCATTACTCTAGTTTTGGGTGAACAGACACATTGAATAAGGTTACCGTAGTTTCCTGTAGCGAAGTTTTGTGAGCGGTGAAAGAAAAGCTGTGAAAAAAACTTCCCATATGTTCATTTTGGTGTTGAATAGACCTCTGATAATGGAACATGTACTCGAAGCTGTTTCAACACATCATCTTTTTCATTTATCAAAGTGCATCAGTACGCAGTTTGTGTTGAATTAAATAAAGCTGCAATACATTTAGTAAAATAAATAGTAAAGACAGAAAACAAGTAAATTGTTCTGTCTAAAATTAATATACTGTATATTTGTTGCATAAAATAAAAAAATAGTAATTTATTGGGGAATGTACAATAAGGAGTAGTGTATTTTGCAGTAATGATTAACTGATTTAATATTGTGCTTCTTATTGTGGCCTCTTACCAATAAAATAATATAAATATTTTAAATTATTTCATATTTAATGTAAATAAAAAACAAATAGTAACAGAAAAGGCATGAACTAGCACAGGTAAATTAGCCACCTAGGACATCAATGACATAAACTGCTTAGTCATTATCCAAAAAAAACTGCAAAATGCTCTAACCAACCAATTGAAATCCGAATCATTACGCGTTTAAAATGCATAAAGAACGTTGTATTTGGCAACAACCCAATTCATATTCAAGCGATTCATATCAAAACTGGCACCTAAACTCGCTCTAGTTTTTGTAGCCAATATGAAACTCCAGAAAAGGTGAGGTAAAATAAACCCCTTTAATTCTCTCCAACTGATCAATCTTGGCACGTTAGATCTGCAAGCACAGCCAGAGGCCAGAATGAGAAAAATGAGCCCCTCTCCTTACAGCAGCGGTCTGGCCTGCATTGGGCTACCGAGCTCAAGCGCAAAGACATCATGCTGGGTCATGTGATGCTCTCATTCTCAGACAGCCCAGAAGTGCCGCTAGGTTCTTCTCCTTTGCTTTAAATGGTTAAAGGAGCAGCTCGCCCTCATGTCATTCTGAACCTGTAGGCCGTTTTCTCAGGAACACAAAATGTTTCTCATACAACGACACGCAGTGACCGATCTGTCGAAAAGGTCAGACATTAAAAGCACTATGAAAGCCCTTATGACTTGTGCACCGTATTGCAATTCTACTGAAGTCCCAAAGCAAATGTTGCAGGTCTTCTGCAGTTCTGATATCAGAGACGGTGCAGGTTTGTCATCTTAATGTTTGGTCACATGACACGCACCTAGGAGCCAATAAAGTTCATGTTATTGAACAATTTGGTGGGTCAGTTTTCATTGCAACCATTTTTCAGTTTCATTGTTTCTCTCATCATTTTTCCGTTTAAAACTTAAATGAAATTTAAATGTTGCAAAAGTCAAAGAATGGACTTTGATACAGTAGCTTTAAAAAAATGCTCAAGAGAAACTGTCAAGTAGTAAAGAAAAAAAACGGACCATTTTTTACACATTTTTGACGTATCCTTTTGTGTATCATTCTCTTTTGCTGTGTGAGAAAATACCAGCCTACAGTTTGCAACAACATGAGGGTGGGTAGTTAATTGTAAGCTTTTTGGGTGAACTACTTCTTTAAAGGTGCAGGGTAAATAAAGTCTACTGGAGATTACTACTGTCCTGCATCTTTGCTAGTAATTAAGGTTACTCATTAGTAGCTAATAATTAACAAGATGGGTCGAACTCCTCCCGCCTACACTGTAATTAAAAGTCTCTATTACACATCAGAGCCCACAGGGACAGAGTCTTCTCTTTCTACCCGCTGTAGTCTTGACCTCAGCTTACTTCAGGGCCAAAGAAACACTCTAATCCTTTGGAAAAAAAAGAAGTGCTGTGCAGTTCATCTGGATAATATGAGGACCTGGCTACTGCTGGGGTCAAATTACTCCAGGTAGGCAGCGAGTCTGTTCTTGAGAGACACTCAGTGCTTTGCTCCAAAACCTGCTGAGCCTAGGCAACGTTTTAAGGCACAAAAGGGTGCACAGCCTCGCCTCAAAGACTGTTTTAAAAGGTAGGCAGCATAATTATGATACCTCCTTTTGGAAAATTGTGTGTATTTTCATGCTGATTTGAGTACCACGTAGTTAGCTTAGCGACACGCAAACTCGATTTGAATAAAATGAGTCTCGTGCATGGTTGCTAATGTAGAGCACTGCAAATCTGTCACAAACAGGCGCGTTTACAAACAGACAGAAAGGGCACAGCTGAATAAACATAAAACAGGGTCTAAGATGGGTTTTGGGCAAGTTCTTTGATAGATTTTTTTTTAATTTGACACAACGTATTGAAAAGCCAACTCACAGTTTGAAAATACATGGTAAAGCCACTCACAAGAAAAAAAAGTGGTGCATGCTTATTAAGAAAATTACGGTAATCTTAGGAAAAACAGGAAAAACAGAGGTGGTGCTTTCTGTGTGTCTCTGATTGGCCAAATGAGATGCTAAATAATTCTGTAACAATAGCACAAAAAGTGAACATAAAATATCTGTTGAATGCTCTGGTAAACAAAACAACTAAAATGTCCTGTCTAGTTAGGATGCTGCCTATAGGCAAAGTCGCTGGGTTTGGAACAGAGCCCATGTAACCAAGCATGAGAATCAAAAACCAGGAGAATAAACACAATACATTCCACAAGATTACAAACTCAAATACTGAAAATACAGCTTTCCAGTCGAGTCAGTCATGCTTAGAGGAAAATGCTACACTATTACAAATGATTACGCGCGGTGTTCAGAAATGGCGGTCACAATTTTGTCTCGCCGCTTCCCTGCACGCAGCTTCTGAACGCCGCGTGTTATTTTTCCGTCTGAAACGTATATTCTCTTCTAAATCCTCTACAAGCCTGTCAGATCGGATGACAATGTACACCAACGAGTGGAAGTGTTCTGATGAAGACATACATCGCTGTATGAGTTTCATGAACCATTCATTAGCAAATCATACAATTAGGGAACTCTGCTTATCTTTCACACGCCTGTAATCACTAGAAGTAATTAAGATTGACAGGTCAGTTATGGAATCAAGCTGCCGTCTGTTATAGCTGCCGACGGAGAGCGTGCGCCGTCTAAATTCACTAGATAAATAAGTCTGACTGAAGTGTTTTTTGCATTTCAAGCGGTGCCACGCTAGGCTACTCTTATAAAAATAATTGCAGTTTTAAGGCTTAGCCTGACTACACTGCAATTCAGAGTACATGCTGATAAAAGAATGTGAAGTGTATAATAGATAGTGTAATGACAGTTATCAGACGCTACAATGAGGCGCTTCGGCTGAAAGAAGACAAGGAATGTTTCAAACGGTACATTATTTGCATTTCAAGTACACACCCATAATGAAGTCGAAGGAAAATAAAGAAAAAAAAAAAAGAAAATTCATCACTATTTACTTTTTTATTTGATCGAGCCAAACAGCTAGAATGACAGCAGAGCGCTGGCTCTGTGCATTCTGGGTACGGTTTGTGACCGCACGACACCAGGACCAAAACAAACATGTGAGGGAGAGCATAAGAGTTTTACCTGATGCTGGAATGGCCGTCAGAGGAGCTGCTCCGGGGGCTGGGCCAGTGGACAGGACAGGGGTGAGAAGACGAACATGAAGAACACACAGATAGCAGAGAATGAAAGGGTCACGAAAACCAACGGGACAAATCAATGGAAGAAAAAGGGGGCAGGAAGTGACCTCGTTTTTAGATTCAATGAGTCGTGGAAGCAAGGGTTAGGTACGGAAAGGGGGAAAAAAGGGGAGGAAATCAAAAAAGGAAAACGGGAAAAGGCCCCATACCTTGGCTCTTTAACGTCAGGTGCGCCAGACCTTGAGGGAAAGAAACAGGAAAAAGGGAAAAAGAAATAAGAGGGTCATAAAAAAGGCACGGGCGGAAAGGAAAAGCATTGTCACAACGTTTGACTGCAGTTTGTGACAGACATCCTGAGGCAAACATGGATGCCAAATTCAAAGGAAATCAAAAGAAAAAAGGAAGGAAAAATAAACACACACACTTCTTCAGGGAGGGCAATAAGAGGTGTTGGGTTGGGGTGGGGGGGTTGTGGGGGAGAGGAAGGAGGGAGGAAGGGGGGAGGAAAAAAGCATTTCAATTGGCACAAGCGCCAAAAAGGCACTTGCTTACGAAAATGCTTTTTCTCCAAATGGAGCACATATTCAGTGTTTGGCAGATAGCATTCCTTAGATCATACGTTTTATACTATAACAGTAACAACCATAAATGTTGCATTTGAAAGCCACAGTCTCATAAAACAGCAAAGAGAGATAGAAAAGCGCTGAGGGTATGTCTCATAAAAGCCAGCAGGGCAAAGGATCAATTCTCCAAAAGCGTCCAGCGGCTGCTGTAGGTAACCCACCATAGACAGTCAATTGTCTTCCTAACAGACAGGCTTTAAAGTTGATTTCAGTGCTGTAATAATGTATGCTGCTTGACAGCTCAATACCAATCAATTACACACACCAAAGCGGGAGCCATTACCCGGCAGTTTGCGTTCTTGTAATCACGGTGCAGTTGCTGCTGTTTACTCCAGCTAATGCGACAGAGAGCCGTGCAGAAATTCAGAAAACAATCAAAAACTGCTTTGCAAATCCAGACAAGGGCCAACAAAGTCACGGTCAGTCATACAGGAAGCCGCTGCCACTGAATTAGCACTTCTCTGAGTGAAAGCGCTAACGTGAAAGCGAAGCAGACCAGAGGTATTTGACCACCAGCTCATGCAGAAACTCAAGACTGAAAACAGCACCAGCAGGGAGCTTCACAAAAACACACCGTTATTCCATTTACACTTTACTTACTTAATTCATTTGGTGGAGAATATGATTACCTTCAGGAATCGCACAGATTGTGTCAAATTAGCTGAATGTTCTCCGGTGAACTGAAGTGCATTCAAGGCATATTTAATTGAAAAGCGAGAACATTTCCTCTAAATTCCAAAATGCACCTCTGAGGAACCGCATGGCAAAAACTATTTCATATTTAAAGAGACAGGCCTCGGTTCAAGCCCTCAATGCCTATGTGTGTCATTTCAGAGAAACAATGGAAAACTGTGATTATAGAGAGCGGAGTTATGACAGCATTGTTCTCCCTGATGTTCCTGTGCGATTCCCTGACAATTACCGCGGTAACGTCACCGGCCGCGCCGCTTCCATAGCGAATGCTGCACTCTATTAGAGAGATAACGCGGCTGTAGAATAGATAATTGTAACAGGGAGTAACTAGTCATTGTGTCGCTGATTCCATAAGAAAAATTACAAAAGAAAGGACGACAATTAAAAAAAAATCTGTTCTTGAGAGAGAAAAAAAGAGCTGCGTTTTGTTGAGCCTTACAAAAAAATAGAAATCGCAGGGGACCGGTAAACAATGATAAACAGAGACAAGATCTAAGCAAAGCACAATGGCAGTTATATCTGCAATATGCAAGACTAGTTTGAATGCTTTACAGCAATTAGCAGGTTTGCTATGTGAAAATTACCTCAGCTCATTTAAATATACTTACGTTTAATATGCCTCTTCAAACTGAGGCGGTAATTACGTAATACTTTATGCTATAGCTGCTCGATAACGTCTCTGATGTCATTACAGGCTATCCTTTATCATTCATCTCTTAATCTGTCTATCTGTGGTCAGATCCAGTGGTTACCTGGTCTAGTGAGGTGACACCTTGTGTTATGATGCTCATATGCTAAGAGCAGCCAGCCTTTGAGGATAATCCATCATTTATGTCCCTCTCACACTTTCAGACACATAAAAAGAACTTCTTTTATTTATAAATGACCTCACATCCAGGCTTTCCACAGCATCTGTTTTAGCAGTTTCTTCCCACCTGAAATTGAGTTCTTTTGCCTCATTCATTCTAATTTCAGTCACAAAAGCCCATAAAAAACGCCCCACCCGTGATTGTATCTGTCACTAGTCAACTGTCACATCTGTTTCACAGAACAGTTCATGCCACAGCGACTTCCCAAATTTGAAAAATGAAGATGAAATTACCTACAAACTGGGAAGTAATGGAGTAAATCGGAAAAACCCCGACCGCATCAACAGATAGCGAGGGAGCGCGCAGCCCGCCGGAGAATTAAAGAGCAACACACCTTGTTAACAAATGTTTAAACAACGGTCTGCGCAGAGAGAAAGGTTGCAAAGCTGCTCTGCTGTGAAATGGAGGCATTTACACTGTGTTTACAATCATATTTCTTGCTCAACAGCCTTAACTAAAAGGAACAAGCACACAGCCAGAAATGATCATTAAATATTAATTGATTTCTGTCTCATACTTCTATTACGTTTTAATGCCATGCTGCGTTGCATTAAGGAATTTTTACATTAAGCCGTTTCCATCACAACCAATGAGCAGTCGCTCTCTCACAACCATCAATTTTGTTCTCACTCTTCAATTTGTGAGGGAGACGATTTATTCAGCTAATTTAACTGAGAGATGGAACGATAGACAGTAATGGATCGGTGAGAAGCCCCACTTTCCACCCAGCCATGCACATTTTAATACGAAACAGGTAGAGGGAATGAGCAGCCACTGAGCAGATCTACGGACACGCTAACCTTAGCCTAGAGGTGCTGGTATTTGCAATAGAGCGCATGTTGCATGTAAACATTTATTTTCTGAGAATGGTAATGCGCAACATCATTTCCTCAGCGCCGTCTGACGTAGAGAGGCCTGCTGCGGACGTCTGCATTGAGATGCAATGGCCCGTCTGCGTTGGCATAGCAACAGGCTCCTGTGTCTCCCTTAGTATGACGTTACCCGCGCAACTAACCCACTCCCTTCCGCTCCCTCTCTCTGCTTCTTTTCCACAATTTAGCTTTTTCTCTGCACCGTTATCACTCCCATTTGCTAGCACCTGGTCATTGTGCTCTCATGACAACACTGCTGCCTGCTGTAATCTGGATAAAAGTGTTTTTAGAGTGTTTATCTCGTTTAAATAAAACGAGTCAATAACCCTCCCATAAAAATCTGCATTTCGTAATTTGTTTTCTGGGAGAGGGAAGATATTTTTTAAAATGGCTGCTTAGTATAGAACCACATGCTGGGAAAATATAAAGCGAGAAAATAAAACATATAAATAAATGTTAATGCATGCAAGATGATCAAAACAGCTTGTTGAGAACATGTTTCAATTACATTGAATGTTTTGGCCCATAAAATGCATACTGCAAAAAGCATGCAGTTATTTAATAAGCAAGTCTTTGTACAAATGTCAATAACTTGCAACTAGACATGAAAAACAAAAAGGGATAAAACATATTATGTTTGCCGTTGTATAATATTCATCCGTTTCAGAATGGAATAAGTAATTACAGGGTCTGCTTGCAAACATTCTGGCCTATGCCTACAGAATGTTGCTGTGGAAACGGCCATCAAAAAATTTCCCACAAAAACAATCATAAGTATGCAAGGCAAAATTACGATGCCTGCAAACTGACTGCATGCAGTGTGGCAGAGCAGATCATTATTTTAAATTACTGTGTGTGTGTGTGTGTGTGTGTGTGTGTGTAGAGGGGGATGTTATATATTCAGTATTAAAGTATTGTGATATTTGATCTCATTACGTTGTATCACAATATCCAAATTTACAGAATCATTATGTGTAGGTAAATATGATTTTTAGGGGGATAAATGAAATTCCCCACTCCTCTGAAAATACTTTGAGAAGTTAAACTTATTTCTTAGTTCTGAGTCAGGATTTTGGTCAAATTACAGTATAACATAACTGTGCAAAGCCCAACACAGATTACTGTGAAAGCAAAACTGTAAACTAGAGTTAAAGATTGTAATGCATCACCGGTTTGGACAACTTTACACTAAACTGCTGATTTTAACCACTAATCTCCCCACACAAGGAGATAAAGATTACAAAACCAGCAAATCACCAGCGATTGCTCAGAATTCACAGGAAGGCAGCGACTGTCAGTCCATAAGCTACTTGTGCTAGCAGGCTTTGCTTTGCAAATGCTTGCTACAGTATATAAAATTCTAAGCCATAACCGGTTCTCTATCTGCTGCATATCAAAACAGATCTACCCTGATTAGCTCCTGCACGGCACTGAATGAGAAGTCACTGAATATGCTGAGAGGGGATTAGTTTGCTCTCCTCCAAAACTCCAGGAGGTTTTCCTTCAGAAGGCGGATTATGCCAAGGTCACCAAGGTATGGAGAGGAACAGGTATGGCAACATGTCCTCGCATGCCTCCACCCGTCGCAGCAAATGCGGTCAGTTTTCTCTGCATTGCCTTATGTCAGCAAAAAACTCAATGCATAAACGTATAAATGAAGTTTTGGACTACGCACCAAAGATTACAGCAAATGCCTAAGTGACATAAGAGCTTTCCTGCAAGGACTGAAACAGATGTACAATCTCCCTGAAAACATCCTGAAGCGCAGGATATACATGACAGCACAGACGGCTAACTGAGACACCTCAACATCCAACACATGTACCGTCAAGTCACATGACTGCAACACAAAACAACGACTTCTGAATTCACATACAGCATGGCATCCTGCAGGGATCTGGAGATACGTGTCTGCATGTTCTCTCATGGCGTCTAGCTACCGAAATAACATTATTGGAACATGTAGCATCTGTCTGAAAGAACGTGATAACTGGGTTGATTACACAAGTATTTCTAAGGAGAAAGATATTTTAAACTAGAGATGGTCAGCTGAAAACGTGTTGTTTTCAAAAGCAATGCAATATTTTACCACATATATAACTATATTTTAATTTACACACCAAGAATGTATGTTTCAGTTACATTTTTACATAATTTTGTTTGGGTTAAACAGCTACTAGTTTATTGTTAGAAGGCTAAAAGCAAAACAAACTTCATTATTTCTACTCAATAAAAATCCAAACTCTGTTGCAACTATTGAAACATGTCTCAAGACCCCTGCATTCTGCTTTATTCACAATATATCAGTCGACTGACAAGTTGATTTTGAAACCATGTAATTTTGCACATCCTACACATATAGACAATATGTCACACTGAACAACCTAAGATATAATCTGAGCCTTATATAACTCAAATTTCATTTTGACAAATATGAGAGTGTGACATCATGAACTTGACCAAAACACAGAAATCTATTTCTCTTGTCTGATTTCTGTTCCAAAACCTTCATCTCCCCGTGACCGCCTGGAGATAAACACGCCCATCCGCAATCACTCAGCGTTTCCATGTGACAGAAAACAAATGTTGTATGTGTAACAACTGACGGAAGACCTAAATCTAGCATTTAGATGTCACATTACATTGCAGAGGAGGTTAGGATAAAGTAACTGAGTTGCGAGCTCCCTTAAATGAGTGTCATCTTTGTTTTCATGCATTCTGCGCTGAAAACAAAGTGCTGACATTGTGTGAAAGCTTTAATCCAATAAAGACACGAGCGCTTTCTTTGGAAGGCACATCCCTGTCCAATTCTTGCCATTTGATGTTAGCGTTGCGCAGCGTTTGAGCTCTTCACAGGGGAAATGGAGGGTGAATTAATGTCTAGGCTGAAGCACATGTTCTAAAGGAGGGCCTGTGTCATCCACAAGTGTCTGTGTGGCCCTTCAGATAACCCCCTTCTGTTCAGAGCACCACAAAATTAACACAATACAGAGACTGTCAGCGATCACAGGCCTTCAATAACACTGAAGTGAGAAGAAGCCGCGTGTACGCTTTAAAGAGACAGTTACCTCAAAATTCCTCTCATTATTTCCTCAACCTTGTGTTTTTCCAGACCTTTTATAAAAGCAGCCGCTTCCATACAACAACAGTTTATAGTTATTACATCTGCAAAACCTCCAAAAAGCACAATAAAAACACTAAAAAGCCCAATAAAAGTAGCCCATACAAAAGTGTGTGAGTCTTCTAAAACACCAAGCTTTGTGGTCTTCCCCTCCAGTGAGCTGTTAACTTCAGAACTGGATCAATGACCCAATCATTGAGTTAAACTCAAGAACCGGGAAAAAACGGATTCATAAACAAGTTACAGACAAATCTGGTGCCCCTGACTCTTTTCAGCTGCTTGAAGAGTCTTCAAAATCTCTCTGTTATTATTATTATATGAAAAACATACATTTATTTATACATGAGGGAACTACACGAAGGCAAGCAAATAATGACAGATTTTCTATATTGGGGGAAACTATTTCTTTAAATATTTTAAATTTTTTCAAAACAGGATGTTCCAAGACTTGAGTTTGAAGAAATGCATGTTTATTCCAAAAATCTCTACAGAGATTCACATTCAAAATCACTTTAGAATGAGGGATAAACTATTTGCCTTTCAACTTTTTATATTTTTAATCTGCTCAGAGACTATTTTAAAAAAAAAGCAACCAGATGTTTTTCTGGGTTTATCTATTAACAGCGATTTAATCAGTATCTGCTAAATAATTCAGTGTATCATTAATTTTAAGCCCAACATGACAACAGCTACAAGGTAAAATAAAAACATAAATAACCAGGTCACTGCGGGTCTTTGAGATCAGACAGTTTTCCTCACTAGCTTTAAAAATAAGATTGAGTTCATGAATTTACCGTAGCGTCCAGATGTGACCTGACCAGCCCACATGAAATATATTATTGAAGCCAAATAGCTGGACATGATTAGATATAAAAAAATAACATTTATGTTTGTAATTTAAAGAGATGGTGGGCTAAATATAATGCATGCTTGAGCTCTTCTCCCGCATTAGCAAACTTGCCTACGAGTTGTCAAGCCTTGCCTTGCAGTATCTTATACACTGTTCTCACCCCAACTGCAAAGTTCAATTTATCTTCCCCATGAGCTGTATATAGCAGAGCGCTTTTGCATGACCACTGCCAGCTGCTTTAATCCTAGCCTTGGTTACACTTACTCAGGCTAATTCAGCAGATCTAATTCAGAGATCATTTAAAGCTGCAGGGCCAGAGCCTCAAGCCTCCGGCCCAGAAAACTGGAGACCAATCTCAGAGCCTCACTCTGATTATCAACCCCTCCCTGATATAACTGAACCACCAACAAACATTTACCCAGTGCGTAGCTGGTGCTACGTGAAACGTCGGCACACGCAGGGATATCGCTCAAGTGCATCATGAATTCATCAGTCCAGCCCGTGTCTAGTTCAGGTGTATCGTTCGAGTCCAACTTTAGTCAGTCAGCACAACTGCAGTACAAACTGACAATGCCTTTAGAAGAATGACACTACCCAAGCAGTGTATAAGCAGTCGCTATCAGCGCTAGCATATCAGATCTGTAAAGAGAAATCGTTGGTCTTACCTCCCAGAACTTGCTGGAGAGCTGCACAAGGGAAAAAGAAAAGAGAAAAATAAATCAATCAACACAGAACAGACTGTTTTTTCATTCAGACTATAACTAATGAGCAGAGCAGAATAAATGTCATTGCTGAAGATAGACTCACCTAGCAATTATAATTACATAACTACTCTTACAATATTACTCACTAGGGTTTTAGGTTACAGCTGCTATTTAAGTAAAGGTGGTTTGAATGTCAAATCTTACAGACAATTATGAATAAATCTGATGAAAAACCTTACGCAGCAAACAGCCAAAATTTTACTGGTAAAATACTACCTGAAATATAATTAAATAATTAGTTGCATTAAAGTACTGAAAGATGTAAAAGGCATATGTTATGCATAGGTGTGGAGAAATAAAATCAATATATCAAACAAGTACATCATACATAAGTATATAAACTAACATCAGGCAGAGAAAATGTTACACTTCAGTTAAATAAATACATGCATTTAAAAAAGTGAATAAATTGCATTTACCTCTGAAATCTTTAAAAGCAGTTACATTATTCAAAAGCGTACACGACATCTTTGGGGGCATGTGAAATATAATACAACCTCTTCAGCAATGCAGTAAGTACTTGCTAATGTTTCTGCAAAAATACCGAAAAGCTCATAATTGCATCTCTGAGAAGTTTACTGTAGCTCTCAGTCAGACTATAACATGATAAAACTTTATGCACCACTTGTTTGAGTCATAAATCAAGTCATAGACTCAAATCCTCCTGTCATCACTTCAACTATAGATGATTTGTTATAGATGATGATTAGCCTCATGGGAGCTCTTTGAAGGTTTATGTATTACTGACTTTAGTAGCGTTCATCAAACTATTACCGGATTTGTTGCAATACCTAGCCAGCTGCCTGGCTGCCTACTGCCCACACACGCTTCCTGTAGTTCACCACAAAGGCTGTGGGTTCGATTCTCAGGAAAGACAAAATAATGTGAGGAACAAACTAGTGTGTTGGGACTTTGAGTGCACTGCAAGTCACTATGGATAAAAGCATCTGTCAAATGCATGAATGTAAATACATGGGCAGCTGCTTTTAAAGGCCACGTCCCATTTATCATAAAACCATGTTAGACCAACTTGCACACTTCATATAGACAGCGACTTCATGCAATGCACCAAGATTCACAGCACAGACATGACACAGAGCTTCACGTTAGCTATACTAGGCAAACAAAACACAATGTTTAAAATGATAAGATTCTTAATTACACTAAGCTTATAGAAGCTTTATAAGAATAAAATCATTAGTATTTATACGAAGCCGTTTACTGAAAACCTCTCTTACTGTAACAATCACCACTGCTGAAGGAAATATAACTATTTATAACCAACATTTCCACCCCAGTGCATTATGGGATTGCTATTTTCAGCACCATGCAATGCTGCCTGAAACAAGGCTAAAACAAGGAAGCTGAATGATTACGTTGCCTATACCACAGGATATTTGTCTATAATGTCTTAAAATGCCTCCTTCTTAATTACCTGACTAGGTTTTGGAAAGGATTGAAGACAAAAAAACAATTTGCAGTCAGACATATGCCTGAGGCAAAGCATCGGTACGGCCAGTAAGACTGTTTCTTTCTATTCTGACATCCACCACCCTCCAAAGAATCTTCCTTCCCAATCAACTCAATAAGAAATGCTAAAACAAGACAGCGTGAATGCAAGTTTTCAGTGAGGAGACATCAAGGGATCTAAAATGTACGTTGATTCAGTCAGATGGGATTGTTTCCCTCACAGCAGAACACACTGTCACATCAAAGGCAACATAAACTACAGTCAAAACAATCACCTGAAGTTTCTCATAAACTTAAAAACCTTATTCCGAAGGCATATGTATTATGAAGCTAGTATTGTGTAAACAAAACTATCATTTACCTTAATTTCTTCCTATATTTTTCCTATTTCTTCCTTCTTACTATAACAATGAAACTTTATAATTAACAAAAACATGTCACAAACAGATGACTTGTACCTACAGTAATAATAAAAAGCAACCAATAAGATAGAAAGTCCTTTAATACTGTTAAAAGTCATGCTAAAAGATAAGAGTAAAGAATGTGATGCTAACTTTTGACTGGTGGGGTACATTAATATTCCAAACGAATCATTATATCAATCTTCATCAGGAAACTGCTCCCACAGCTAAAATATAAATATTCCTTTAGTAAGAAGTCTAAAAAAAATGGGCTGATGCATTTTCAAATACTTCAACCACATTACTGCCTCAAAATGCTGCAGGCCAACATGGTCCTCATAATACATCCAGAATGAGTTCTCCAAAAGGCCAAAAGGACAGATGCTAACTTAAAGGCAAACTTGAAACCATAGGAGAGACTCTGGAGATTGCTGGGCCAGACGAGGCATGAGAAAGTCTTTAGTGTGAAATAATAAGAGTCGTGGAGGAAGTCAAAGACTTCGAGGTGGAGCTTGTGTGGAGCTGAGATGGTCTGGTCATGGAGGGTGAGTCAGATCACCGTTGCTATTGTGATAATGAGGAGATGTAGCTGTGAACGGGCTGTTTGCAGCTCTTAAAGGTGAAGGGCAACAATACTCCCTCTACGACACTAATGAGAATGCATGTCTACAGCCACGTGGTTCTTATCTATTCAAAACGAGGACTGAGGAGATGAACCCTATGCCAATTAAAGAGGAATCTTTGCGGATTCTGTTTTGCAAATTCATGATAGCCATTACGCCGCCATGGAGACGTTGGTGCATACGTGAGTGCTCCCAGGGGAAGGGTAGCTAATCTGTTATCTATTTCCCCTTAATCTACGTTCATCTTGGTTGTCCGACAGCGACAAATTAAACCTGATCCGAAGGTTTTTAAGTTAAGTTTAATGGACCGCTTTATCAATCAAGAGGCGATTTAGAAGGCGTCTCAGGTACGGTTATATATGATAAGAGACGTAAACGAACGTTTATAAGGACATTAGCGCCCGACGCTGACGTTTGCGGGTGGAAGCTGAAAGCACAACAAAAGCCAGGACAAAAGACGACACAAAACCCACAGCGCAAATACTGCCCGATTGCCTGAAGCGAGACAGTAAATCTCTTAATCACACTGTGTTTGTGGGAGCTGCTTGTTTGGCTCTGGATATCAGGCCATGCAAAACTGTCAGCCGCCCATAAATCACAAGGGCCGCTTTAACCTTTACAAGTGCTCTCCTCAGCTCCCTCAAATTGGTCACGGCAACAAAGTCCTGGAGAATTGTAATGAATTGAGCATGAGCACGAGAGCTGACACGGTGACAGCGTCTGGAGCTTCTCAAACACGCCGCAGCTAAATGAGCGCGCTAGGCTAACACCACGCGGGTTATTAGCATGATCTCATCCTGACGGTTTGAAAAGCCGGAGTGGCATGTAATCTGTCTCTATTTAGCGGAGTGATGCTAATCCCTCTCTTGATCTGAATCGAGGGCTCTAGTATGAACACAATTGTCAAATGTGATGAAATATCTAAGATATAGCATAGATGAAATGTCACCACTTAACTCTGCTGTCATTTAGAGCTTTCTTTTTAAGCAGCTAAATTGTAACTGTAAAAGTGAAAGTGAATATTATACATACGTTAGCAAAAATGCATTAACTTCACACCTGTATCGTTGTTTTTCGCTGCATTTTAACAACTCCTTCCACTTTTATCTGTTTCTGTAACAGGTTTGTTTGGTCATCCGTCTTAGGTGTGAACATTATGTCTCAAATTAAACACTGAAGAATGTTCAAACAGAAACAGCAAATTTCCTCTGGAGTCCATGGGTAGTAAATAAGTGGCAGCTTATAGCGTCAACACACAGAGGCAGAAAATCAATTTTCCAAACTTTCACTTTCACTTTTACTGTACCCAAGTGATCTTCACAGCCCAAACTGGTGACATCTCACTACCTTCACGAAACACCTATTTTTTTCACAAAGAGAAAAAGACACAAAGTGAAAAATAAGAAAATCTCTTCAAATCTAATCATCATAATCATCAAATATAATCAAACTTATAGAACCATTACAATGACTATGCATTATAAATCTTAAAGATTTAGAATACATAATATTATATTTTTCACGCTTGGTGACTAAATTATAAAACCTCTTTCACATCAGAAACACACACAGTAAATATTTCCATTATGTAAATGACAATCAAGGGCTTGAATTATTAGAATTCCCCTCTTGAGCAAATTTCGCATTCATTAAACTTGTTAAACGTGTTGAAGCTAATGGCATTTTGTGATCGAAATGATAACATCCAGAAATGTGTCCCATGCCCTTGCCTGTGTTGCTGCAGTCTGGCTTTTGTTTTGAACTAGTTCAAAAATGCAAAGCCACAGGCAGAGCAGCGCATGCACTCGAGTGCACAGGGACGGGATTTGGGGTTTCTCTCCCTGGTCTGAAAGTAAATCTGACAAGCTCCAACAAGCTCCTTTTATTAAACAAAGGAAGCAAATGCAAGCAATATATCTAACACAAAAATCCTTTTCCCGCTGAGAGGGAGAGATGGCATTCGCTGTGACCTTGCAAAGACTGGGTGCAAGAATCAGGTGGGTGTTGACAGATCTTATGGACCTATGATAACACAGTGTTCGTGGAATAGAGGGAAATGAAATGGTGAATCATGAGGGACGGCGAGTTGGAAAATGATGTTTTATGTGAATCTTCGTCATCCTGTGCTATGTTTTTACTGACAGTAAATAAAAATGTCAGTATCCATCTATCCATCCATCCATTCTTCCATCCATCCATTCCTCCATGTTCCATCCATCCATCCACCCATCACCTAAAATTGTTATCAGAGAGAAAAAATTAATTGTTGTTCACTTGCACACCCCGTCTCATTTTTTTTCACCCAAAACTTTATGCTTCATAATACAAGGCATCATTACACCATTATTTTGTTATGAATTATTGCTGCCATGATCACTAGAAAATATACACAATCATCTTTTAAATTAAATTCTGTTTACTGTCACAATGTTAATCGAGCTGGGTAAATACAGAAAACTGCCTAACTTACAGAGGAAGGCGGCGTGTTTGTGCAGAAACGAATCACACAAACTTAAATTTAACACGGTGTTGCGCTACTTCAGAGCATTTAGCAGCCGGTTAAACTGTATTGCAGGTTTTTAGCTAGTGTTTGCATGGAAACACAGTGCCCAAACGTGCCTCAGCTGTTTAATGAATTCACCCCTGAGTGTGCTGCATTGCAAATGGCCCCTGTGCAAAAATAGACAAGGCAGCTAAAAAGGCTTCATGTCCTGTTTTAATTATTTGCTGAATTGTTGTCTAGTGTTTAAGCCATTATTTGCCTTCTTGTGTTTTCTGCCAAGCGCAACAAACTACGGCGCAGATTACCGCACAAATGGTTACTGGCAGAAATACTCAAGCCCTGAGATGGGTGAGCGATAGCTAACCGCACACGCCTGCGTTTTTGCCCCTAAAGAAATACACAATGGCGTGATATCAGTAAAAAGATGCCTGATGGAAAGGAAAATACAACCACGCTTGTGTCCTTGGCACACGTGGCTCGATGTTATGGTTGCCCCAGACTAATTTGTGTTGATAAATAAAACCGACTCCCAAGTCTACATTATTTAAACACTGGGAGTGAATGGCCTTGTTCTCATAGTGGAGTCTAGTTCCCTGCACACTTAAAAGAAACACTGCTGTGAGTCGAGTCTCTCCCGTCGAGCTGAGAGACCGCTGAAAGAATGGTATCCAATAGTTCATGAAAAGGTTCGATTCTGATGCACAACAGACACCTTCATAGCTTTGCTCTTCCTTTTGTAAATACAATAAGTAGACTGAGGCGGTGGACGGCATGGCTAACATCTTATACCACTGCAAAGATACATTTCACAATATAGTTCATTTGTCCCTGAAAATTAAACCACAAAATTGTTTATATAGCACAAAATGTAGTAAAGTTTTTTTGCCATGGGTACAAAATAGGCTGCATGTTATTCAATGCTTCAGTTAAATGCAAAAGAATAAAAAACTATTTTGATGAGCTGGTTCAGAGCTGCTGTAGTAAAACAGCCAATATATGCACAGTTCATACACACGTATATTAATGTGCCAAGTGGTGACGTTGCTTGGAAACCATAAACAACCCACAGTGAGCGACGTGGCACGGCGCATCAAAACTAAATTGCTCCCATTATAATCAACAAAGCTGTCTACACTGGAAGCAGCCATCTGTGACGGTTTGCAGAAAAAAGGCAATAGTTTTTTGGTGTCAGATTTTTGAAACCATGCCAAAAATATACTGCAGTATGAATTATATAGCAGAATCTACACCGATTGACACCTGTCTGCTGCTGCAAAGTACAAACACCATAACCATCAAACACCAGGGATCTCTTTAAAATCTCAGCTGAATCTCATAACCAACGAAAGACAATGAAGGTCAAAAGATAATCAAAATACTCGCATAACCAGATATAGACAACCTAGTAATTTCTAAGATCTGCATGGTTTTAGAACAGATTTCATCAATGTCTTTAAAACTATGCTCAGTAATTTAAATGTTTCTAGAGGTTTAGAAGATACTTCTAAAATCTCAAAGTACGGTTTAATAGGAACACAAACATTTCTCATCAAAATGTTCCAATACAAAAATATCTAAGATATGCCATTTACATTTATTTCCCAGCTCTGTGCTCTCGCTGTATGTCAACAACTGTCTTATTTGTGTCTACTTTTATACCTTCTGAGGAATTTCAAGAGAAACTCTCTTGATACTAACACGAAACATTACTGAGAACTCCATTAAGTCTCACCAAAGAATAACATCTGAGCCCTAAAACTTTCCTCGGGGTACTAGCAAGCCCTAATATACACCACAAAGAACACAAGTAAAAGCCTTCTTTATCTGAAAGCATATCAAAGTATTCAGTTAATGAGGAACACTTGGACCAGTGTGTGTGTTTATGCTTATGTACCTTTTAAAATGGTAACGGTATTGATTTAAAAAGCTCCCAGCAGGTCTGAGTTAATGCTGTATATACAGTGGCCAAACAGCAGCAATACAGAATCTGACCAGCGCTGCAGTTTCCATGCGCTCCTCGCATGTTAGCAGCAGACCTCATTAGCATGGCTGATGCGGACGCAAAAGCAAAGATGCACACACAGGAGAACGACTGCTGATATATTGCTTTGGCCTAGATTTCCATTCTGGTGAGGGCAGCCTTAATTGATACTGACGGCCTCTTAGCTTTGAGGGTAAAAGGCAGCAAAATTTCACCTGGGAGTCTTAACAAGGGCACGGCGATGGAGACCACTTCACTCTCAGAGTCTGACAGTACTGTTAAATACGAAAGGACGTGCGTGTAATTAACCGCCAGTGTTTGACGAGTCTCAACTAATTCTTCCGAGGATTTATTACATCAATACTTAAAGAAATAATAATTACACTTTGACTTATAATTATCTATGCGTCTTTTTTTATTAATATTCAAATACCCTTTCTCTGTTTGATATGTAAGTCACTCATTCCACAGCTAATCCTCGTTGTAAAAGCAAAGACGTAAGGTGTTAGAAACCCAATTGTTCGCTTTAATATTGTCCTTTACCAGCGTCTAATCCAATTTGCTCTATCAACTTTCAGAACGAATTATTTTCGTTTCCCCGCGTCTGGCGACCGTGGCCTATCTCTCTTTCTTTTGAAGCTCCGAAACATTTCATCTTAATTCTAACGGTACTAGTCGGATTCTGCACCTCCGTCACGCCGCCAGTGCCTCTGTACAGAACAGCCGCCTCGCCTCCCGCTGACTCCCGCAGACTCCGCTGTGGGTAACCTGAGACTGCATTAAGCGAAAAGCCAAGCGAGAGCTGCCATCGTCTCTCTCCTCACTGCCTGTTCAATTAGAGGGAGAAACAGGCCAAATGTATTTCTGTATGAAGTCATGCAGATTTGGCCTCGGGTTTAACGCTCACCGCCATATGACAGACTGTGACTTCTCCGAATGGCTCAGACATCGCTGAGTGGCCCTAATTAGTCTACATATGTCACCTAGAACCGTTTCTATGGCAAATCGCTCTCCCGTGCTCCAACACATGGCCGTGTTTTCATCAAATTAGTGGAGGAATATGGTACATATGTAGACAAATTGCACACAGCTATAATTACGACTGCATACTTCAGCTATTTCCGTGGTCCGCTGTAGGTCCATAAACCCAGGCGAGATTCTGTAGCCAAACACACAAACAAAAGGCTGGGATGCGACTTTCTATCGCACTTCCATAATAATGTTGCTAAAATATATTAAAGATGTCTCACAGAGATTGTGTTGATTTAAATTTATGAATTATTACTTTTGCTGGTACAGATCTGATTTTTCTGTATCTCTGCACGTTGCATCTGTGTATATTTTTTAAGTTATTATAAAACCTAGATCTTTTCATTTTGTTCAGCGTCATCAAAGCTCAATGCAAAAGCAGAGAGAACCAGTTTATTGCAGTGAGACCGATATGAGGATATAAATAACGTGTTACAGTCTCAGGTGTATTTGTTAGATATTGATCCTTTATTTACAGTGACCATGAAAATAAATGGTTTCTCTAAACAGCAGTGCAGAGGTAAACATGCGAACCCTTTGAACCCCATCTAATGAGATATGCGTCCAAACGTATCTCATTAGCTATAAATTCTCAAGCCATTTTTAAAGGCTAATGCACTCCAGTACTAGTCACACACTCTCAGTTTGCACAAACGCATGCATTAACACATAATTATATCACCCAACTTTCCTAAAAGCATTAGCATTCTTCAGTAGCTACTTCACAGCTGCTAATATTTTAGCAGTCAGGCTGTAGTTTAAGTGCAGCTGAACGTGATTAAAAAAAAAAAATTAAAAAAAAGTTAAAAAAAAAAAAATCACCAAATGAATAGAAAACAGGCTGGTCAGATCAGATAATGCTTAATAATTTTCAACTCCTGAGTCTTTAGATTTACTTAAAAGCAAACATTTAACCTTGACTGCTTGGCGCATTATCCGCTGAGGTATTGTGAACGTCTTCATTGTGTGTAAGGTCTGAAAGCTCATCGTCTTGCTTACCTTCAGTGCAGTATTTCCCTTTGTAGCCGGTATTGGTGCAATCGCACAGCACCTCACTTTCACGAATGGAGCAGCGCCCGCCGTTGCTACAGGGATTTTGTTTGGTACACAGATATTCCAGATCGTTCTTCACCCCCTGGCTGTCCAGGAGAACCGGAGGTGTCTCTGCTATCTTCAGGTTGGCGATCAGGCCCCGGAATGGCGGTTCGTATTTGACGGTGCTGGACGTGAGGGCCGAGAGACGGACATCCGGTGGAATTCCACCCACGTACAAATCGCTAGCCACCATCATCTCCCTGCGCTTGGACTTCACCTCCGCCACTTTGGCTTCCCCGTCCATCACCAGCATGGTCTCACGGTAGTTCCTCGTGAGCAGAACACGATGCCAGCGCTCGTCGTTGACGTGCGTCTCCATGTGCAACGAGGCCGGCTCGCCGCAGTGGATGGCGAAGCGCAACTGCAAGCGACCGTTGTTGACCAGCATCTCCAGGAAATCGCAGTTGCCACCATCATCCAGGTAGAGCACCACAGCCTTGCTGATGTTAGTCTTCATTGTGAAACTCAGCTCTCCGGTGGCTCCTGCTTCCCAGGGTGCGTAGCGGACCCACTGACCCGGCAGGCCATCGAACTCCAGGGCCACGGACGCCGAGACGGCCACAATCAACCCCAGCCACACAGAGGCCCACGACAACCCTGCGCTGCACCTCCACTTCTGCGTCATCATCTTCCAAGCGTGCTCCTAATCCCTCTTTTCTAATGTTCTGTTTCTCTTAATCCACTGCAAAGGAGAGATTTATTCCCAGTCTAGAGTATTAATTTATCTGGCCTTTTCAAAAATAGTGTCACAGAAATAGTATGGTCCCAGTTTTCTAAAACCCCCTAGTATTTAAGTTTCTTTTTACTTGATTCTTCATCTTGATTCTCCTCTGAGCATCTCCATTGAGGAACACTTCTGAAATCCAAAAGAGAAAAACTCACACGGTACTTAGTTCTTTGAAATCTAAAACTGCCCTAAAAATCTAGTTGACTCGACATGTTAAAAAGACAGATTTATGCATCTCACCCTCTGGTGAAAGTAGGATTACTGCTGCGGTTGTATTTTGCTTTTTGTGGGTAGTAGGTCAAATACATGATTTCCTTTTCCCCCAAAAAACCTCAGTTCCTCCAGAGAGGCGTGTCTGCATTCCACAGAGCAGGAGGTGCGTAGAAACAGACAGTCAGAAATCCTTTATTGAAGAGGCATCTGAAAGTCAAAAACAGACAGCATTAATCTATGACAGAAAACTCAAAATTTCATTCTTGCAGACGCCACAAAATCCCAAATAAAATAACTCAAAGCAATATCAAAGCACAACCATTCATGACCTTTAATTGTACATTTCCATTAGGAAAGCGGTTTGATCACAAAATAAAACTGTGGGCGTGTGATTTCTCCAGCTTGGAGTCTTTGAGCATAATGAAATCAATCTTTAATGCACTTTGCACTGTAGCAGACTGGGCTACTTGACAGATTCCCTCATTCGCTTTGCAAATTCACTGATCAGTTCACAGATGAATATTCACAAACTGGCTCGCAGCTAGTATTCTAAACAGCTCTGAGGCCCCTAAAGCCTTCTCAGTCAATCAACACCTCTCTTCTTCACCCATATAGCGACTGAGAGCATTAGTGCGCTGGCGTCAACTGAACATACTATGGAAAAGGTGACAGATAAAGACAAACATTAAGTATAGTTGAAAATAATTATGTTTACTAATGAGCAGTATGCAACAAAATGATCTCACCGAACTCCATTTACAAGGCAGGAGGAACTGAGAAACATAGCGGAGAAGCTCTCAGAGCTCTCATCAACGACAACAAAGGTGTGTGGCGGAAGCCATGATATAAAACACCGCACACACATAAAGTGCAGAAATTGTATTTGTTTGCAAAAAAACAAGAGCTTAATTTCTCATTTTCTTATAATTAATTGCTGTGATCGTACACGAGAGGATTTCTCCAAAGACCTTGAAAGTGATAACTGCTTGTGTGCTTTTCCAAACCTAGCCTTAAAGAAAAAAAAAACAAAGGAAAAATAAAAAGGATGAGAAAATAGAGGGGTCATTTGGGTCCTTTTCTGCAAATAGAGAAGAAAAGAGATGAAATGGTGGCCATGAATTAAAAAGATCTACTTAAAAGGCTAACAACAGCACCAAATCTGTTAAAAATCTTCAAAAAGGTCTTGTGCAAGATTATGTTCTCTTATGTTTGTCAGAGGATTAGCGACTAAATTTCATAATAGTGCTTCCATACAGCACACGGCACTCTGAAATAAAGCCAATGTGCTCACACTGAAAACGGGAGGGGAGAGAAGAAATATGAAGCATAATTGGAATGAAAAGTAGTTCAATTTAGATCAAATTGGCTCCTGTAACACTCAATCCTTAGCCATTCCAAATATATCGGCCATGTAATTCCGCTTTAACGTGGCAGACGAGCTGCTCTGCGTGAAGAAGGATCATTTCGTACCTCTCTATGCATTGCTCTGAGATGACAGTGTCCTTATTGTCTGGGTAACAAAAACCACTGTGGGCGACATAAATGTGGTATCTCTCGAACCCGCATCAGCTCACGTTTTATCACTGCACGCCAGCGTGTCTTGGGCGTGTGACGTTCTCATTTGTAAGTAAACAGGTCTCTGTAAATGTATACGGTCCTGGAAATCCGAACAGGAAACAATTCCTCTTGTTCTTGTGCTACGGTCATCGTCATTAAGGTCATTATGTGCCCTTGAGCGTGATGCGTGACTGCAACACAGTGCATAACAATGAAGAAAACAGGAGAGGCAACTCTGACAGACCATTTGGTGTGTCTTTGTGCTATCGTGACAGTTAGCAAATCCTCCCTGAACAGTTATTTACTCCCTTGCAATGTTTTACCGTAGATTTGAAACGCTCGATACTTACTGATCAAAGCCCAGTTCCCGGGTCAACACGCTATCTGAGCTACCAACCAAATAGAATTAGCCATGCTTTCTGCTCCTGCATTGGATGGTAATGGACAGCATAAGGATGCATTGAGGGCACTTTAGGGAGTAAGTCCGTGGTGCGAATGTACAATTAGCACATGCGCAACAAAACGCCCCCTGAATACATGAGCATCTTTTGTAAAGCTTATATTTAAAGCTCACACTTGAATTACCGCATTCGTATTCAATTAACCATTGCGGTTCTGCCTCGCATTATTTCTTCTTGATGTTTCTTTTAATTAGCCAAATCAAATCTGCATGATTAAAAACAGAGTCCTCCTCCGCCACCTACCCACAAGAAATGGCAGTTCTGGAAAATTCTGCCTTTTTGTTGCAGCTGAATGGTATGGAGGTCTGCAGCGAGCAGAAACGTTAGCAAATGAGCTCTCTTGACCTCATATCTGTTTGGGTCAAGCAACAGACACTAGTCTGCACTGGCTACATACATACCTAATACATGTACATTTATTCATATAGCAGACCAAATATACATTTACATTATTAAATAAAAATAATTTAAAAAAAAGTAAAAAATAATTTATTCTTTTTACTTGCCTTCCCTGGGTTTGAGCGCACAACCTTTACGTTGCTAATGCAATGATCTACCATTTGAGCTACAGGAAGGCTAATACTGACTATAAGTTAGTTAGGCTGACTATAAATTAACTAGTGCTGTTTAAAACTACTAAAAATGCTTGTTAAACCCCTGTATTTCATATAATTTTAGCTATTTTCAAAGCCAAAAATGCAAGGCACCTAAAAACTCCTTCAATTAATTACATTTATGCATTTGGCAGATGCTATTTTTCAAAGCCATCTAGCTTTACATTACTCACTTTGTAAGTATGTTTCCTGGGATTAAACCCATGACCTTGGTGTTGCTGCAACCGGTTTTGAAAATATGTAGTTTTGCACATTCCTAGTACATATGGGGCGAGATAATTGAGATGAGACATGCAACTAGCCTCAGGGCATATGTCGGTCCTCTAATATGGCAGTAAGGCTGCTGTCGTTTCAGCACCACAGACAGAGCCAGCACATATCAGCACCACGGACAGCGCACTGACCCACCATCACTGAGAGCTCCAGGCTTGGATGCAAGATCAGTAGAGCGGCATAGGATGCAGCCGAAATCCTATTTAAACAGAACCGTGTGAGGCTCAGAGGAAAAGAGCTATGAGCTTAAAGCCCCAGATGATTGGGCTAACTCCACCTGTCTGTGATGGAAGAAGGGTTCAAAGCAAGAGCAGGCAGGGGCTAGCAAACTCTTTAACATGGTTTCTGTAATCTAACACCCAACGGACCATTGCTCCAACCCATCTTTGTAGAAAACCTACCCTTTTTACTGTGAAGTCTCGTTGAAGGTGGGAATACATCTGAGGTTTGGGATGTGGCTGTGTCGCAGCTACTGAAGTGTTTATTTCTAATCTCTCAAAGAATAACAATGGACGGTCTTGCTAATTGGGTAGAGAATTTGGGTCTTATTAAAGCTCGGTGCTTGCCTTTGTTTTAGTGCTGTGTGGTGGAAAAAGCACTCTGTAAATATCAGTAGTTATCATCAACTTGCAAAGCAAGAAACAAGTGTTTACCATTTCCACAACAGATACAGTGGCTAAAAAAGGGAAACAGGAGAATGCAAAAACATACACATTAGCATATTTACACTCTTAGGATCCTCCTGACAGCTGTATGGGAATACAGTCGCAGGGACTTGAGGATTGACAAGGGACAATTATAGACAAATATGATCTTCGTAAGGATTCATAAATAAGCTCAGCCAAATGTGGTTGGATAAAAGACTGGGAAGCTGGTGATTCCACTGGAGTGCAGCAGGAAATGTTATGCTCCATTAAAAACATGTGCATGCATAAATGTGGGATGGAGGGAAGAGGGAGGGGTGAACGGAGGGGGTGGATGGAGACAAGGTGCCACAGCCTTTTGCTAAAATTGCTGGAGGTGCAACTAACACATGATAAAACACAAAGCACACAATTTAATTATCAATGCATCTAACACAATTCAAAAATAACTTTAACTGCAAAGGTGCCTTAAACAATTGCACTCTCTGTACAGTCTGACAGATTTAGCAGCTACTGGGAATTGTGACGGGACTCATCGGGTGCTTATGACAAAATAATCAAAAAGAATCTTGCAGAATGTGGGGGAGGAGACCAAGGGGCGGAGCTTTTTTGATTGACGCATGCCTAGGCTCCAGCGACAGCTGCAGAGTCCACTCAATGACAAATTGTCAAGCACATAATCGCAGGGTAAAACACACAAGATCTAATTACCACACATTGTCTGAGTTTCCCCTTCATTCGATCTTGCAGGTGCCAGAAATAATTGCCATGTCTGAAAAAGCAAAGAGTAGGCAAAGGCAAATCGAAAAAAAACGGTGCTTTCCTGTCTTTAGCTTTGGCTGAGGGTAATGGAATATGCAGCACTTAGACCAAGAAGAGGCAACTGTTGTTTTAAAACCCCTCCGGTAAGAAACTATTGAGCTGTGAGGGTACCACAAGTATGCATGCGTTTGTGTTTTTCTGGCATATTGCAGAGTAGGCAAAAAAGCAGCTTGGAATATCTGCTGTGTCATTGCCTTATCTGATTTGCCATTCTGTCTTTTTTTCCAGCACGCCTCCGTGGTTTGGGAGCTTAGCGACTGTAGGAAGTGGGGCGGATGACCGTGGGGGCGGAGTAGGAAGTGGGGCGGATGACTGTGGGGGCGGAGCCATTCTTGACAGGGATGGTCAAGATGCCTGGTGTGGGGATGGGATGGAATCTTGGCAATAGGGATGTAAACAGAACAGAGGGAAATGGAGGACACTATTTTGGCTGAGTGGATGGAGAAGCCCTGGAGACCCTGATCTGGTGCAGTGCTGTGAAGAGCACTGAGAGGGTGAAGAAGTCAGGGTACAGCAGATACAGCATGCATGCTTGCAGTCCTGCAGGACCATCTCGTTTGTTTGCTATCAATTCCAGAGTCCAAAGGGAAGCCTGTTCAAGCAGAAACCAGAGGAGGAAATAAATGAAGATGCATGCATGACACATTTTGAGGGTGATATGACACAATGCTGAGTATCAGTCTGTTTCACATGAACAGGGTTGTAGGTCTTGGGAAAAACCAGCAGGAAATGTTATTTGCCACGCTGGCACTATTTTGTGACAACTGACAATTGTTTTACAAAAGTTAAAGAACAAGTTCCTGTGTCCCCAGAATCTAAAACCCCTGCATGTACGAGTATATAAACAATTAAAATATACAAAACAAAAAGTATAAGCTTTGTGGTACTTAAAATCAAGTCATTAAAATCAAGTTTGGAGGTTTTAGCATATAGAGATGATAGTGTACTTCAACTAACAAGCATTTTTGTAACTTTTACCATCTATATGCATTAAAATGCCTCCTCTCCTCTCTTTTTAAAGAAAACAAACCAAAATTATTGATGACTCATCGTGCACTGCACAGACCCAACAAAATGAAAATGCCCCTCCCCAATGCCACCTGCAACCGATTAGAAAACAGCAAAACAAGTTTTATGGTTGTTGCATAACTGGCTATGTAAATAAACAGGGATGGGCCCTTCCCTGATCTCCCTAATTTCCAATTGGATATATGTCAACATGGGACAGAAAACTGCTCATCAAGCGAATTAATGGGGTCTTTAACAAAACAGCAAGACAGCATGTCAGTAGGGTTCCGGAAGCAAAATAGTTTTTTTAATGATAATGTACAAAAATTTAAGACTGACTGTGAGTCATCAAGCTGGTTAGTTATATTTGTGGCTTTTAACACGTTAAGGTTGAATTCTGTTATCCCTACAGAGAAAACAAACAGCACAGCACTAGTATGTGGCCACTGTTGGCACTCCATTGCAATGCATGTGTCATTCCAGTAAATTCTCTAGAGGATCCTGTCTATCGTTTAATGGACAAGAATGAACCTCTCTATTTCTAATTCAATCTATATATATCTGCAACACGCCATGACGGATAGCAGGTGCGAAGCAGGCAACCCTCAAACAGAATCAAATGTAAAGGAAATCAATACACTGAGAATCAACAGCGGTGAACGAGGGGTGACAGTCTTTAGTTAAGCTCTTAGATTGCAGCAACTGATGTTTCTCTCTCGGCCCACGCGATTCGACAACAAAGTCGTTGCCTAACTTGCTCTGCTTGTCCCCGGCTTTTTACGCTAACCAGCCCTGACAACTATGACACTAGCAGTCACATTAGCGTACCACTTCTGTTTGTATCCTGCGCAATTTACCTTCTTCTGTGGATACCGAAGTGACACGCCGGCATTATTCCCGCCCCCTCTGCCATGTGTGCGTTTGTGGGAAAATGCACACAAAAACGCCAACCAAACATTTGCTGTTACTGCAATTGATAATATCTATCTGACAAAAGCCTGAGACGAGAAAATCACAGGCGATGTGTGCTTCAGCTCATATCAGTAAAAAAAATGTATGACACGCATTTCATTTAGTAGCTTAACAAGATCTGACGAGTGAAATTGCTGGAGCCACTTTTAAACCCTGCCGACGCCCCCTGCCGCCCCATAAGTCGCTGGGTCCTAAAGATCCTCTCCCCGGTTTTAGGGCACTGCGCCTCCAGCTATGGCCAGGACCTCTCTTTCTCTCTCTGTGGAGTCAGTGGAAGTGGATAAGCCCTGGAGCACTGGTGGATGAAAGAGTCATGCAGGGGCGGACTGAGCCCAGGAGAGCAATTGTACGCTCTCTAGACACAAATGTGCTGATGCAGGCCATTCAACAGCCAGACAGATGCTGACATACATACAGAAATGAGTATGGAGCAGATGCAATATACCCAGATATGCAATACAGGACTAGAAATATACAATATACAACCAGAAACAAACAAACAAACAAAAACTAGGGTTGAGAATGAGGCTGCCAGTTTTTAAGAATTTCAGAATTATAAGAGAAGCTTAAAAACTCAAATACAAATGAACAATTACAATATGTACTTTTATAAAGAAAAGTATTATTTATTATTAAAAATCTTACTTTAAATACTTTAAATACTCAAAGAATTGTTCTTCATATCTATTCAGACTATATTATGTTCTACAATATAATAGACTATATTATATTATAAAAACAACATTTTAACAATTAAGTAATATATTTTGATGCATTTAATCTGTGTGTAGTATAAAATCTGTTTGTTTACTTTCTTCAAAAAAAAAAGAAAAACGCTGAAGGCTGAATGATTTTCATTATGTTTGGTTTCGATTTATAGTTCTAGAACATCTGCATTCTTTCACCGATGCAGAACATCTCACTGACAGATTCCTGTTAGTGAATCTACAGCAACACAGCACTAAGAAATAAATGATGTTTTAGCTGAGTTGGGAGCTTGCAGTCTGAATTAAATGTGATGAGACTGGGCACACAAAATATTACAAAAACAACAAATAGATGACATATTTTTATTGCCTTTCTGTTGTTTCTGTAAACAACACGGCATGACCAATTTCATCTGATTTGGGCAAAAAACAAAATGACCATTCTTTTTGTTTTTTAATGAACCGATCAAAAACATTCCTCCACAACAAGTCCAAAATTAAATAAAAACCTGTCAAATGCAATTAAACTGTAAACATACTGTATTTATGCTTTCAATAGCACATAATTTAGAAATTAAAGCATGCATGATTGTGCATGGGATAAAAAAGTCTGTCTTGTATATTTTTCTATAAAATGTAACAACTAAAATATATGTAGCAACATTAATATCTGAAAAAGCTTAGGTTAATCAATACAGAGTAACATTAACAAATACATTAAGAGATAAATATAAAAAGGTAAATATTGATAAAAATATAATACACTATGGTGTCTTTATTGTACAGGCATTGTTTGCAGAGAATCTGGAGTATAGAACACACACACACACACACACACACACACACAAGCATTGTGAATAGATAGCACATGCATTCAGTGCGTAAAGTCAGAGTAGATGACAGTGACTAATGGCCATAGATGGGGATGGGCCAGAGCTTTCGGGAGCAATGCCATGCGTGATTAATCAAAACACTGCATATGTAAGGAAATGTTCATAGCCACAATGCGTGACGATCTATAGAGATTTACGCCATGCCCCTGGAGTTCAGATAGCAGGGTTAAGGCCAAAAAAAACAACAGCCATATTTTGACATGAAAAACTCTATCAGAAAACAAAAAACAAATCACGTTCAAACTGTGTCCCATCGAAGATGCAACGACAGGGGTCAAAGTCCATCAAAAATGACATTTAAAATAAAAGTTCAAAAACAAAATGACAATCACACATCCAGCATGAGCCACCAACAAGGATTAAGGCGTGTCCCAAATCCAATTGGATTACAGCTACAAGAATAAAATTGAAAGTGGGGAAAGAAAATAATGGCACAACCTCTATCCAGTATCCAATTGTTCTACTAATAGAAAATGAGAGGGGACTAGAAGCGTGGACGAAAACCTAATCTTACTAATAAGCAACTTTGGAGGCTCGTCAACGGATGAAAAAAAGAGGGAAAAAAAGGAAGAGAAAAATAAGAAAGGTGTTCTATTCACTGAGTGCAGGGGCATGAAATTAATAGGACATTAGCCTGAATAAAAACTAACTTTCATAAAACAGTTCAGCAGAACCAAACAAAAGGACAGACTTGACGGAGAAAACAATGAAATGAGGGGAAGGAGGCGGGCAGGTGAGGAAAGACATCAGCCAGCGCTTTAATTTATTCAGCCCAGCAATATGGTACATCACAGCTACCCAGTGTGAATAGGACAGACACTCTACGATAATTCAGTTTATCAAAGTCAGCTAGCATCTCAGAGCAGCTTCTGAGAAAGAGAACCATTACTGGAGTGGCTTTAAAGGACAGCAGCTGTCTGCGCTATTCCTCTAAGTTGTTTGTTGTCATTACCTTTGAATTATGGATTCAAATTGCAAAGGAAAGATGGAGGAAAACTGCAAACCCAAAAATGTAGGCTGTAGTTAGAGATGTACAATATCTCCATGTTTTTATGGTATGTTTTTAAGCAAGCCCTGAATAATCTGAATTCAGCGGAACAGCGTTCACACTGGGTGCGCTTTGTGTTTGAAACCAGTTAGCCTAGGTGCGCTTAAATGGAACAGAACGCGGGGGTCCTGATGCATGTTTGTAAAAACCGTTTTCGCCCTGACAAGCTATATTAAAAACGCAAAGCAACCATGACACAAAATGCAGCCAAACACACAAGCAAGATGCGCTGCGGTGGCCAAAGGCGTCCGTCGCATGTGTACGAAGATTAAATAAAAACAATAAAATGAAACACACTGACCATCGATCATCCTGGCCATCCCTTATAGCTAGCCCATATAGAAATCCACTATAATGCCCACCGGTTCACCACAGTGTGTCACGGTGGGGTTGTTATTTTGTGTTTCTATCAATGATTCAAAGGTCCTACATGACTTTCTACTTAATACAGCGTCAAATGTACGTGACGTAGTGGTTTAGGGGGACAACACCTGATGTCAAAACTCCTGCGGAAGTGCATTCATAAGGTGCATTAGGGGAAGTACATGAGGTCTTTTAAGCGAATTGCCTGTCACTTTGCATGAGCGTCTTGGAGTGGAGCGTTCCACCTTGAAGCTAAGACTTGAAGCCGGTTCCTGGTCAGTGGTTTTACGTTGGCCCACGTTGGCTAGCCGCTTGTTTATGTGGGATATCAGGGCTAATTGGCGTGACTGTGCGTTCCACATTACGAAAGCGCTGATGCGTTTATTCAGGGGTCACTTCAGTGCCACGTGAAAATGTTCGGTCAACATTGACAAACAGCACAAACGACCTCCGCTGGGGGAAAGGTGGGGTGGGGGGAGGTGGGGTGGCCAGGATGGACAGAGAAACAAACTGCCACATCTATTTTGTGCTCCCAGGCTCAGGATGAAATCACTGTGTGGCCGGGAGCCAGAAAACCCAGGCTGGTGGAGAGAAGACCGACCCAAAGCTCATAAATTATTCTGAGCCTGGCCATGACCACCTGTGCAGGGTAGAGGGAGGACACAGCGCTGGCCTCAGAAATGACCTGATGATGCGGCACACACGCGTGACCGACCAGCTCCTGCGCTACAGGACGCAGTCTGCCCCCTTCCGTAAGTTCCAACACACAACGACCTTGTGGGGGACAAGGGACGACGGTGACATCAGAATCAACTACCTAAATTAAAAGAGCAGAATGGCTCCAGTTGTCCCACTGGCATCTCAGAGGGGTGGGCTGGCTGCATGACAGGAGAGGCACACCGGCCAAAACACTAAACAGAGTAGATTACATTATGGCTATCTGTGATTAACGAATGCTGATCTCCAATTCAATGTACGCTATAAAAAAAACTCAATAATTATGAACGATGTACTGGAACACAAATATCCCAAATGTTTTGCTATTGTGCCTTGTTAATGTGTCTTTTCAAGATGACTTTGATGCAGGAATTGTCTGCAGGGCTCACAAACACAACGCTGGAATGCATAACATTGCTGGAATATTCTATGAACAGTGCCTTCAATCTAAATTTATGAGGATGCTTTGCACACCAGCCTAAACAAAGACTTTCTTAAAACGGTATTGAGAAAGATTTCCACCAAACAACTTTCAATGTTGTGTTTACACGCCCATTATCTTGTATTCAATCCACAATAAAATATTACAGATACCTGTCGGCGGGGGTGTAAACCAGTTAAGTATAGCAATGAAGTACAATTACAAAATAACAAGTATTATTTTGGGAATTTGTTCCTGGAGTAATATTGAAACTGAATACCTGATTACATTTTCCAAGGAGAAAAAAATTAATTTTACCTCAAAATTTCACTTAGATATTCAAACAACAAACAACATAAGATCAACATAAGATGACTGACCGTCATTTTTGCATCAAACGAACTAGAAACGTGTCTCACAAACGCTCCTTTCTACCCCTTCCGCTCTGCTACAGAGTCACAGTGTTTACAATCTTCAGGAAGTCAGCTTCCAAACACCCAGCATCTGTGCTTTCCTGTCAATTACCACAGAAAATGACTTCAGCTTGTCCCTTCGTTTGTACAAAGAAATAGAAGCTCTGTTCACAGTCGCACGCTTGCAATGGAAACCTAATTTACAAGATCAACATTATTCTTTTTTGAAAATAGACGGCGCATAGTTTCTGTCGATACAGCTTAATCTTACTGAATTAATCCTGAAATATATTTTAAATCTTTCATTCTCAAAAATAATAAAATTTATCAGCTTTTATCGCTTTCATTTGAAATGGCCAATATGAAAAGTTAAGCCCATGATCATCCATTAGCTTTTATTCTAAAGTTTAAAAAAAAACATTTGCTACAAATGGACGGGCCTGACATGAGTGCAAAATTTCAAAAATTTAGTTTTTAAAACTTTTTTATATTACATAATGTTTTCAGATAGATATTTTACTTGACTTGCAAAATAACAATAATAATATACCTACATTATATAACAATATCAATGCACTTATGTACTAGGACAGTAAAACGATATATTACACTAACATCATATTATCAGTCAAATAGGTTTTCAGCTAGATATGTTGGTTAATAGCCATAATACGTTCCACTTATAATTTCTCACAAAACACAATTGCTCAGTTGTTGCATAATGTCTATTAAAGACTGAATCATTACACAGAAATGCGTTTAAAGAAAACCATAAAATGAAGTATAAGATCAACCACAATCAACTAAATATTTACTGCAATGTGAGGATATATTAGCCTCGCAAGTGTTTTGCAGCCATGTTTTTCTCGCCTCCAGCGTGTACCGCTGCCCCAGCTGAAACCAAGCAGTGCACAAAGTCTTCTATCTCACGCTGTTCCTCTGTAGGAGCCTGATGTAGATTAGGAAACAGACGGTTCTCCGGCACTGCGGAGAACCTCCATTACTGCGTTTCACCATGAGCAATCACGCAGCCCTCATTAAACTGAAAAGAAAAGAAACACAGACGTACTGACAATTAAGAACAAAGGAAGGGGGCTTCCGATGGCAAGCCATCGCGGATGAGACGTTCCTCCTCTGCTGTAATCAATCCATCCATCAATTCATCCGTCCATCCAGCTGTAATCAGCGCGCCAATGATCAGTCAAGTCAAGCGCTTCATTTGCAAAAAGCTCCGTTACAATGGGCGTGTCCCAAAAGAGATAAAGGAACGAATGGCAAAGAAAGAGCAAGTAAATGCAAAACGTGATGCGAATTATTCAGGGCTCTGAGGCTGGGTTTTCCTGCAGATGAGTAAATAGGTTCACAGAGGGTGGTAGACCAGAAGGGACAATCTGGTGGTGCCCAGTAGCCCATTAGTTAATGCAGGAATGGACTGTGGAGAGCAAGGCAGGCTCTTATTCTGTAATCACGCTAGATTGAGGTGTGTGTGAAGGTCCTCAGGGAGTGTTAACTAGCACTTTCTCATGGGCCTCGTCTGAGTCGTCTCGCGTTTTAGTGCTCTTAATTACTCTCATAAAAAGACCCACACGCAGACATTTCACCTGTGCACTTGTTCGGCGTTGACACTGCAGTTGTGTCCTTTTTTGGGCATGTTATACTAAATGGAAAAAAGCACAAATGAGGTCATTGTGCATCTTGGATTTTTTATCTTTCAGTAAAAATGAACCTTGTTGAACCTCATGTGTGACAATGTGTTCAGATCTGTCAAATATCAGACAATGACAACATACACGCTGCACAATTCTAGCACTGACTGTATTTGAATCTGAGTGAAACCCCTAAATTATCTTTGTTTGTATGCAATGTAGGAGTCACACCCAGACTCACAATGGTTGACTTGACACCCATAGCGACGCTTTGATGTCTCACGGCTATAAACCACAATGGATGCCAACTGTTTGCCGTTAGCCATTTCTGATGAAAGAAATATTAGTGACTGGAGACAGATTAGGGGCTGCCTCTGTTTAGAGCTGGTGGGAACAACTACCATTAACACACACAGTGTCAGAATTTGCAAATTAGTCAATACACATACCACATTGTTGTCCCTACTTGAATTTTTCAATCGAAAACTTGGTTTTAGAATGCAGTTCTACTGCAACACCTGCGAATCACTAAACTCTGTGTGTACAGACAGAGATTAGGCAGCCAGAAAACAGTGACAACCATATTAATTTGCAGTTTGTATGTGACCAATATGAATTCAAAGATGTTTCATCAACAATCCACCTTAATTTACAGCTCTTCTTACTGTATGCCAACAACTGCCTCATTTCCTCCTCCATTTTTGGTGGAATTAAAAACAGAACAGTATAGAATAAAATAGAATAGTCTCTCATTCATTTTTTGTTAATGATTCAGAATAGAATAGAATAGAATAGTCTCTCATTCATGTTATGTTAATGGCTCAATATAACAAAGGAGGAATAAAGCAAGGGTAGATCAAAGGATACACATTAAATCCACCTGACATACTGCCAATTTAAACAGCAGTTCTAAGCGAGTCTGGATGAACCTAACAGAGGTCATGAACTTCCCAACTCTAAGACCTCGATTCCTCAGTTTAGAGGTTAATCCAGCCCCCCCGCCTCTGTCCTGCACTCATCTCGCTTGCCCTTCTCACCTCTCCTGCGAAGTGACATCACAGGCTGCAGGAAGCTCCAGGGAGCGTCTGCAAATCCACGCTCCCTCACGCAGGCTGAGCTTTCAAGCCCCGGCAAAGCTGCAGAGTATTGTGAAGACTCAAATGATGGAAACGAAAAAAAGAACGAGGCAGCAGAGAGCTTATCTGCTTCGTCTCTGAAGTGTGCAAGCACCTGAGCGTTTCATGCATTATTTCTGAAAAAAACAAATGATCACCATTTG
The DNA here is from genome assembly GCA_036877545.1 of Yasuhikotakia modesta. Taxonomy (NCBI): domain Eukaryota; kingdom Metazoa; phylum Chordata; class Actinopteri; order Cypriniformes; family Botiidae; genus Yasuhikotakia; species Yasuhikotakia modesta. The sequence goes on along the minus strand of JBAJNP010000053.1, from coordinate 62,144 downwards.
TATTAGTTCCCTAAGCCGCCCACCTCCCTGCCACTGCTTTATGTTGGCTGGTGGTTGACAGGGAACTGAGGAATAATCAACAGCACTGCGGGAGGCGAGTCCTGCCATGTTGGCGGCCATATTGTAATAGGGACTACAGGCATCTACCAAGGATACGATCACCCGCATCTACACTCCTGCAGAGAGCCGAGCCACATGCTGAGGGTGGCATGGCAGAATACGAACTCACACAAACTGCATGTGCTGCACACACACACACACACAAATCGCATTCACACATACACAAACAGCATGTTAAAGGTGCGGTAAGCTCTCCTTTGGATACGCATGCAGGCAATGTCCCTATTATCTGACAGATATCACTGCAGTATGTGTCCTGAAATATACTGCCTGCCTCTGTGACAGCCTTAGGCTCTGTAAATGACAAAAAAGTGGTTCTTTGTTCAGCCAATCAGAAGATTTTGCAAGCCACATTCTGCCTGTCAATCACTGTGTGCGTTTACAGGGCAGCCCATATGTTGGAAGCAGGAAGCCGAGAGGGAACGTTGTAGCCGTGGCAGCTGATCATTCAAACTCAGCACCGCATTCAGCTCCATGAGCAGTTTGTCAATTGTGAGTTTGTGCTATTGTGCTACTGTTGCCATTACAATTTTGACGGCAGACGATGGGCTGCTGCTCTCCTGCTTAATCACCGATTATTAAAATGATCTCCACATTATGACATCATAGAGGGACTTTGGGAAAATGGGCGTGTCTAATTCTGCGGTTGAGTCTGTCGGAAGTTTCACAGCAGCTAACATCACGCAAGGCACCTTTAATATCAGCCACACGACAGGTCTCTAGACAAGAGCAAGACATTGACAATGGCTCTGTTTCCATAAACGCTACAAATAGTCCCTTCACATTTAACAGTGGAGTTGAATTACCTTAGTTAAAAGAGAAGCATCAGATTTCAGTGTGTGGGGGTCAGTCAGAGAGACCTAATTGAAAGGCTCAAATGACTGCGTTACTCAGGCAGGGTCATGCCTAATTCCCCGTTTTCAATCGATCCTCAGTGTATTAGCCATATTATGTGAGCAGAGCTCAGGGGTCATGTGACAAAGAGAGCTTAAGCTAGCTTTATCAGTCGGCTTCCTATATCGATTGTCCTTGAGAGACAAACTAAATTACACAGATGTGTGTAAAAAGGGCTGTCTTTACAACAAAAATTAGACCTGTGCATTACTCAACCTTGTTTCAGTCCAAGAAAATCAAAGGCAAATACAGATACCAATCACAGTGGGGAAAAAAAAAACACAGGTAAAAACCAGAGCTTTAAACCGCCCAGCTCCGGTCTTAAGGTAGTTATGTGCAGTATAATTCCATATCAAATTAAAGGTATACATCAATACGTAGTCATATTACAGGAAAATAAATACAAATGGATTATATATTAAATACCCAAGCGGTAATGCCCATTTTTTACAATAATCCAGTGAATTAAATACAATGCACAAATGAAAGGTACTTCATCTCATTTGATTACTTTCTCTTTTTATTTAGAACTTGAACAAACGCCAACAGATAACGTTTTTTTATCCCGGATGAAGGATGCATTTGGCACCAGTCCAAAAAAAACCTTTACATTATGTAACGCACGTTAAAAAACAAAAGACTCCAAACAGTAAACTAAATTCGATTAAAAGGACTGATCTGGCTGAATGCACCTCATTCAAAGCCATTGACAAGCAGTGCACACCTGTGAGTGCACTTCAATTCTCTGCTGTTGTATGCAAGTTGTGTTTCTTCTTGTCTTCAGTTGTTTAGGACACATTCTACACTTTGCCCTTGTAAATACATACCACAGTACTGCAAATTCTACGGTCTATTTTTACTGTGATACAGTACACTGTGTGATAACACCAGCAGGCTTTATCCATAATGATTAATCAGTTGATTGTTCTTGTGATTGCTGAAGCAAATTACTTTTGTACATATAAAAATATAATAAATATACAGAACAAAATCAATAAACAAGCTCAGCCAATGTTATGAAAAATGATTTCAATGACTTGCCAATGTCTGTCACTTGATTCCCTGCCATTTTTCCTCTAAACTGTTATGTGGCAAACATTATAGACTAACATCTACACTGTAACACTTGGCTAACAATAGAATTAGCTGCTCTGTCAAAAGCTGCGCTATTGTGTTACGCTAGTTTACAATTTGTGACCACTTCCGCCAACTTTGAGCAAAATGTTCCCAAACTTTTGATATTTGCTTCCGAGGCCCACGTGTCAACAATAAATATTGTGTTTTTTGGTCCATGTAACTGTATTCAAGGATGAAAGCTTTAATCAATACTGTTTTGTAACTGAGTGACTCAAGTAACTCAAGGAATCATTTCACCCGAATATTGATCCTCAGAAACACAGGGAACAACACTTTTTTTAAAACGCAAAGCAAATTGCTGTTGAAGGGCGCGAGTGTCATTACAGCAAATGACCGGTCGCTAAACAAGCAAAGCTACAGCGTGTTATTTTTCCACAGACCGCAGTGTAAAAACGCTTTAAATGAATGCATCCGTGCGAGACGCAGTGAGAAACGATGACTTACACATGATTAAGTTTGGGACATCGACAACACCAGTTTAAACTCACTTCTAGCAACATGCTAACATGTCACATAGCAAATTGCCACCATCAAAAGCTGTCTAAAATAAATAATTACAGTTAATGCACAAGCCTCATACGTTATCCTCTTCTGCTTCTAAAGAAAATGTACAGTCATTAATTTTGCTCCAACCACTTAACGTACAGATTCCATTTAAACTTAGTTTCCTGGATCACTCCAGCCTTAGCTGTCAGATGTATTGCTTCACTTTTTTTTTCCACCCCAATATTTTACTTTCACCATTGACATACACTGTTAGAACAGTCAGCATTTAACGACCATATCAGTTAGGACTATTCGCTTTTTTAGCATCTGTATATATACATACATACATATATATCTATCTCCAATGGAAGACCGTAAAACTCTGAACTTCTAACAATGTATATCAATGAAAAATTGTGGAGACTAAATGTATTAAGTTGTTATAAGCAAAAAAATACATGAAACATATCCCCAAATAGAAAAGCACACATTCTTTTACCTAGAAATAATCTGCTACATGTCAGAGAAATACCCTGCTACATGTCAGAGGTAGTTATTGTGAGGAATCTAACTGTTAGCCTGCTCCACATGTTGACTAAATCAAATGTTATCACATATACATTTATAATTTGCAGTCTCGTTTTTCTGAGAAACACTAATGACTCATTCTTCCTACTAGAAATAAAACGCTGCCTTCCTTTAACAACACCTACTTCTAATTAGCAATAGAAAGCATCAAATCATGTTTATGGCTGTGGCATTAACTAAATATTTAGGCCGTTTAAAACAATGGCATGAACCCCCAAATGTCCCGCCCCATTCCTCAAGCTAGTTCACGGACTTTAAAATCACATTGTTAGCGATTACATCACTGTTACATTTGCAGACTGCTTTGTGATTGGTCCCTGTTTTCATTTGATAACATTGACAATATTGCATATCTATATCTGGATTCACGACGCATTCAAACCGTTACCTTTCACACCTTGCTTTTTCTTCTGAAGATGCTAATCTAGTTTTTACTTCACATTTGCATCTACAGGTAAATGTGACAACAAAACAAACTTCTATCAACAATGTCATTACAATGAAAAAACATTGCTGCACTTTACCCCAGATAGTCAAACCGCTAATGTAATCTTTTCCTGATCTCTCTGTCTATATGTTAGCGAAGATGCTCAGACAGCAACGCATCATAATTGCGCTGTGACAAAAATAGACCACGCAGTGGATTTCATTTGTGCTGGCGTTTCTGTGGGGCGTATGGGACACGCGTTATACATGTTAAAGGAGAGACTACAGGCAAGCCAATATAACAGATAACAACAAAGTCAGCCGGTATCACAGTAAAACAAAGGCTTGCTGGGAGGCGCCAGCCCTTTAAGTCATGTACAGATACGGAGACAGCGTACTCCATTGTGTCGTGTGCTTAGATAAGCCTGGCGCATTTGCTAAATTGCCCATGCAAGTTGGCAGATGCCTACATTAGTCAGTTGAGTGATAAATGCTGTTGGGTTGGAAATCTCTATCTTTAGGATAGACTGTGTCTGCAGGCTCGTCCGGCACACTGGCTGAAATTTATGACCACCTTCAAAGCGGAAAAGCCCAGAGGGGCCGGCCAAATATCAGAAGACAACATCCTGAGGAGACCTCTGTGTTCTGTATGATGGTGACAAAGCAGCAGGACTCTGTGTAGCTCTGGCTTTCATCTGTATCTGACCATCAACCTTTTTATCTTCCGCTCATGTCATGGCTTGCTTTTGTTTTCCGCTGTGTCCAAACACTGTCCAGATGCTCTATCATGTACACACACACACACACACACACACACACACACACACCAATGCACAAAACTCAGAACAGGCTATAATCATAACTGTACCAAAGCAACATGGGTACAAGAGAGTTAAAGATCCCAAAATATTTTGAATATATCACTAAACATGAGTAATCACATTATAAGTATATCTTGTCCAATATTGCATCGTGAAGTCCCTGATAACAGTCCCTACCACACACACACACACACACTCACAGGCATAATATCCACCCCTTCTTCTTTCCTCTCTGAGATGATGGAGTCATTTGTAATCGCCCTCAACTCTGTTCAAGGTACCAGACCAATAAACCGCCAAATATTGCACTCCGATCACGTTTACGGTGCTTAACGGGAGCTAATGTAGGAATTAATGAAAGTAGGAACCCTTTCCTTTTCTCTTAAAGCATAACAAAGAAAAACATGACAACTTGACAGGGCATTAAAGAGCGTCAGGTTGTCATAGGGCCGCCTTTCCTTTGTCCAGCAACTGCGTGATGGTGTGTGTGCGGCCAGCTGTCACCATGGCTACAACTCCCCCACGGACGTCTGCGTGTACATGCAAAGTGCTGTGCGTAGACACGCTGGCGCAGGTCCTGTCAACATACACCGTTCAACTTTTTTTAAAAAGAACATTTCAATTCAGACGCTACGAATGGCGGAAAGAAAATGTCAACTTTGGAAGAAAAGAGATGTGTGTGGGAGTGGAGCTAGACGGAGCTTTTCTCTTTCGCTCCCTGTGAACTCAACCTTGAGAAAGTCTCGGCAAAGACAGACCAATCACATTCCGGAAGAGGGGACTTCCTTTCACCCTGAGTTTTAATCTGTTCCATACATGTCAAGTATTGGTTTGTGCTGTGAATTGCCCAGGGAGTCTCTTTGCACAAAACAGTGACAGTCATCTGCAGTGAAAATACACTGGGGCGAAACTTCGGCACAATTATCAGCGCTGGTTAACTCGACCTGACACGACGGCCACGAAAATAATACCAAGAGAAAAGAGCAGAAAGAATGAACCCGGAGAGCTGGAGCTCTATTTCTCGCCTTGAGATGCTTTGAGAGAGTCTCGAAACGTCTCGAAAATGTTCTCAACAGCTTCTCAGGTGACCTATGGTGTGAAAGCATTAGCAGAAGAACATTTCGCAGCTCAAAGGTTGTGCTTTTATTATTTGGATGATTTAATGGATGTTCTAGGTTATGTCTGCTTTAAGTATCAACCCTGTCTCAGAGGTTTGCCATCACATTCCTTTGGGAAAATAAAGATGATACAAGGTAGACTAATGTTAAAGGTGCACTACACAGGATACAACATTTAAACCTGGACCCTCCTCCTCTTACGCCCTTATGTTTCTATTGGCTGGGGGCTACACACCCACAGGCCAAAGACTGCCTGCCAGAAATACCCTAAAAACAGCAAAACAATATTAAAATAATACAAACAGAGAACAGTTTTTCTGCAGACACAAACAACTACAACTGTCTGGATTATAAATAATGATTAAGTGGAATTAATTTTGTATGAGTCCATACTATATATTTTTTTATCCTGCACAGTCTGCCGTACGATACCGTATGTGTATAGAGGTATATTAGAAATATGAATAGCATAGCTATGATAATCTGATCATGGAAGAATATGATGAAAAAAAAAATGTTCATATTAAAATCTCTAGCTTGACTGAAGGCTTGGGCATCTAAGCAAATCTCTACAAATTTCTCTTCTAGAGTTTCATATAAACTGCGTGACCCCTGCAGCAGTAACTTCTATAAGTATGGTAGAGAGGCCTTAGGTCTCCATTTGTCTCAATTTCCTCTTACAGCTATTCTGGAGAAACAATTAAGAAATTGAATGGCTCTTATTTGTGATATTTCATTCCTATGGGTTATTTCTCGAGCGGGAAACAAGTTTAACTTAACCTTTCAAAAATACCATCACGCTTGCTTACATCCCAAACCCCTGCGGATTAATCAGAGCTCTCGATTACAGAAAAAATCTGTCATCACATCAGCAAAGCAGAAATCCACAGGCGAAAGAAAGAGATGATTGTTGGAGAGGTGACAACAGCTTGTAATAATGCAAAGTAAACCCAGTGTTTAAGGGGGAGATGAGTAAACAATCCCATTTCCATGACAAAGGGGTGAAGCAGCGGTGACTCATGCGCGATGTGCCGTTCCAAACGAAGTCTCGCTCATCTAACAAGAGATCTCTCGCGCCCACCTCCAACCCTTGCAGGAATTCGGGCCCCCTCTGCACAGGGCCCCGTTTCGTAGTGTAGATGAGCTCCCTAATGAGTCAATAGTGTCATAAATGAACAGAGACCGAGACGCAGTTTCACCATTCAGCCGAAAACCAGGCAACAATCACACAAGGGAGGAGATTAAAAACCTCTAATGTTACTTCTAAAGGCCTAATGAAAATGATCAACAGACCAGGGGCGATTTCTTTGGGCTACACGGAAAAAGCACTGTTTCAGTACTGTCAATATAAATTCAATCTTGGTAGGTTTCAATAGCTTGGTAAATAAAAAATGTAAAATATTATACAGCACCATTGCACTATTCATGCAATTGACCCATAAAAGAGCCATAATAATGTCTATAATAATAGTATATTAATGTAATCTGTTCATCATAATAAAAACAACAAAAATATAAGCCTCAATTTACTCCATTTAGTTGTATTGCTGCTAAGGAGAAACAACAGAGATAGTAATGAGGGATGAGACAAGACATGATGAGAGGGTTTAGAGAAAAAAAGATGATACAAGAAAAGAGATAAAATGAGAAAATATTAGATGGGATAAAAAGAGATAAAATGAGTTGAGATGAGATGAAGAGATGAGATGAAAATAAAGAAGATGAAATGAGAATAGCTGAAAAGAAAATAGAAATGAGCAAAAAGAAATGAGAGATTAGATGAAAAGAGACAAAATGAGTAGAGACGAAAAGAGACAAGATGAGAAGAGAGGAGAGGAGAAGAGACAAGACATAAGAAAAGATGCAGTTAGTTAGTCAAGACCCCAGTGAGTCCAATCTCCTGCTGCTCCTTTCCTGAGCACAGCCAAGAGACTCTCCAACTCTGCTGAAGTGTCTGCTGGAGCTCACTGCAAGGAAGAGGAGGATCATGAATCAGCCTGTCAGTCAGTGGAATGAAAGGGAAAACGAGTGATAGGAAAAAGAGCGGATGAAGGAGTGTGTGCAGGTGCCCAGCGGCGGAGCTCCAGGCCTGCTGAATTAGTTTAATTAGGTATGTGCTCCTGGCTGTCCTTTTTCGGCTCCGCTGCACATGTATTCCCTCCGCAGGCTCCACGCCTTCAATCCCCTAATTTTTACCCCTCTCTGGGTCATCCTCTGCATCTCTTCCTTCCTCTAATCTAATCAGAATTCTTCTTCACTCTCCATTCCTCTCACAATAGCTCCATCATGGCCAAATGGGGATTGTAGAGGAAAACAGCGCAAAGCGTGTTCGATTATATCCGGCTGGTTAACTAGTAAATATGTCTGGGAGAACACAATCAATTCCCTGTCAAAGTCTGGCACTGTGGCTCCGCAGTCACGGTATACAATGTAAACACAGAGCAATTGTTCATTAGCCTTACTTTACTAAACAATCATTTTATGGGCAGCTAGATGTGGACTCAACAAATATTTTGACCATGATGTTGGTATGTCTATGTGACATTATTTCCTCAGAGTAGCTACAATTTCTTACCATGCTGACTGAAAGCTTAAAGTCTTATTAAAGTATTAACCTTGAAATGTAGTGTCATTGCTGCACTATTAGCATCACTCAACAAAAGTGCATAAATGAATACTAATTTCCTGAAAGCCCCACCCATCCGTCACTGATTGGCTAAGTCTTGTCAAACTCATTAGATTGGTTGAGCTTTGTTGAAAAAAAGCAGGGCAATGTTTTGATAGTACCACTGTGTTTACACTGTTCATGGATATCACACAGGATTGGTTTACTAATAGTTGTCTGTGTTTATTAAGCTGAGATGGGAGACGCATTTTAAATGTAAAAAAAAAGCACACATGACCTTTAAAGCACATATCACCAACAGCAACAGTATCTCACTTTCAGACGCTTGAAAATAGGACTTGCATCTAATTACTTTAACTATCCGTTAAGGACCTTCAAAAACAGCAGCTACAACCACTTAATGGATTTAACAGCACACCCCAAAAATAAAATGGCCTCAAATGTACCTGTGAAAAGTGTTTTATTATTGTGCAGAAGGCCTGCTCACAGTTAATCGCAGCAATTGGTGCTGTACTATATAAAAAGATTAAAGGATATTTTGCGCTCTTTCATATATAGAATGATTAAACATGAATCATATATGAGATTATACCGCATTTAAATTCTTCTTTCAGAATTAACTGTGCAAAGGGCATGCAGTTTAAAGCTTTAGCTCTGCAAGTTCATTGTGCATTTTAGCTGCACAAAAATGTGTGTGTGTGTGTGTGTGTGTGTGTGTGTGTGTGTGTGTGTGTGTGTGTGTGCGTACACAAAAACAAACAAGACAAGAACAGAGATGAGGAAGAGGTAGAGACTGTGAGCAATACAGTATTTGTATCGGTGCAGATATTTCAAAGTCACTATATACTTTGAATGCGTGTGTAGGGTTTCAACAATAAGGATTTTCAGCAAGCTCAGTCACTCTTAAAGAGCCAGTAGTTCACTTTTTTTATCTACTCATGCAACAAGCGTCGCATTAGTAAAACCGCTGCATTATTTTTCCTCCTGTTGCTATTCAGCTGGCAGTTTCTGAACAGAACGAACGCTAAAAGGCAGCTCCACGCACACGCCAACACGATCGACGACATCAACGCAGAAGTGTTGCAAATGGCTAAGTGACGTTTCATCAACTCGCCTGAACTTCTCATGTTGCCCTCGGGCCACAGAGCCATCAGGCCTGCCTGTGTAGCCATGCATGTTACAAGCTGTGACTCTGCGGCAAAGACTTTTGAATGCATTCATATGTGCGCTGCGTGAGACGGGCAGATGTTGAGTTTGAGTGCAGATATTTTGAGACAGAATAGAGAAACGCAAATGATAATCAAAAAAAAAAAAAAATTCTTCCCTTTGGAAACGGAAGCGCTGTCATAAAAAAAGCCATTCAGAGTTCAGGAAGCACCGAGATTAACCAACTTCAGTTACATCACGTTGTGCAGACATTTCCTCGCTTTTATTTGAAACAACAAAATGCTTGCTTAAGAGAAAAACACCTCTCTCCTCTATCAACCTCTATTAAGAAAAGTGAAATGCCTTCTGTCAATCTGCCCCAACAGATAAAGCTAACTTCACACCATATCCGCCTGCAGCGCGTATCAAACAATCAAAAAAGCCCAACCCCAGCAGAAACAGCATCACTCTGCAGATAGATTTTTTTCAGCATGGCATAAATGGCCTTGTAGGCTTTGACTGACTGTCTCTGAGCTTCAATAGAACGTCACATACTCCATCGACTTCAAAATCAACAGCCACTGCAGGGAACAAAACGGTATGTGAGGGGGTTTTACAGAGAGGGGCCACAAGGCCGAATGTTGTTTGGAAGCACACCGTTAGAGTTCTGCCCTGTCTTCATCTCTGTCTTTCTGTTTAGTTTTGTTACGAGCCGTGGGAATTACAAGAGGACTGGGACACGTTCCGCTGAATCTAATCGGATCTATGAGAACAATGCTATAACTCAGATGAGTGGGTCCAGCCAGCCTCCAGTGGCCCCCAGGGGCCTTCAGCCATAATTTATGAAGGTAGGAGCAACAATCAAAGCCAAAATCACTAACAGTCACCCTGATGTTTGCCACAACCAAGAGGTCGATGTTGGGTTAGTTTAACGTGGACTCCGCTGACAGATTTAACTAAAAGGCATTTTTCCATATAGACCAGCATTCAAAATTCATATATATCTATATAAATAATATAAATAACACAAACCAAAACATACAGAAATATATTTTGCCTTTATACTAGCAGTCAAAAATCTCTTGGTACTACAGATGTCCTAGGCGTCAACAAAACAAGCAACCACACCTCACAGAGCTCTTGTTCACAGTTTCCACACTCAAGTCCCCCTCATTAGCGCTATTAGCTCGTTATATAAACCCGCGGCCTGCATGCCGCACTAAGGGACAAAGGAGTTGGGCGCTGAAGTGGCGTGTGTTGCGTGCTGTGCTGTGCATGTTGCAGAACGAGCCTGCAGCTGAGTGCTGCAGCTGTCACCCAGGAGATCTCGCATGCATCCGTGACTGATAACCGAGGGGCTCCAACGTCACACGTTCATAGAACGCAGGCCTCGGCGAGACTCGCAGCAAAACTGTTGAAGAAAGAGAAAATTGTCCTTTTTGTCTCATTTGAGTCACGGCGAACTACGCTTGCGCCCGAGGCCCTGTGTGTTTTCTGCCCTCCTGCAGAGATTTTAATTTGTTTAGCTAAAATGCTAAATCACAACTTACGTGCTTTAGGTTACTAATTAATAATAGGGAACTTTTGCAGCGTTGGAATTGAATTTTTACACTTCTCTGGAGAATAAAAGATCAGGCTACGCTGCTAGTAAACACAATCTGTGTCGCATACTGTCTTCTTCACTTTAATTAGGTCACTTTTTGTCATATAGCTGAATGAATCCTGCCTTTTCAGCAGTGGACACAGAACTAATACGATCAGGGCTTTTGCTAATTGGAGCGCTGAAAGTCACATGGCCTTGTCTGGAAGCGTGTGCGCTGACAAATCACTGGCAATCACTTTAACAAAGGGGAAGCCATTTTGCATATATCAACATCAGATTTAACACAACAAAGAAGATGGATGCAGGACTGGCACAGGCTGGGTGACATTTATCGAAGAGCAGGACGTACAACAAAGCGTGTTAAATGGTTAGTTTGAGCAAAAAATCTGACAAAAGTGAGTGAGAGAGCCGTAAGGGTGATGGCAGCCGTCTTTGGCCACCCGGTGCAGTTCACGCCCGGCCACAGGACGATAGCATGCGACCGGAAACTGCCTCCAGATTTGTGCGGATCTCTCCCTAGGGTTCGGATGGGCTAGCAGAGCGGCAATGAGGACAAATGAGTGTGCTGCAGAGCTGACATCGGACTGGCAGGGGGGTGAGGGAGCCGTGTGACCGAAGCGTGGCCTGGAGACAGGCCAGTCATTGCTGGCATGGCGGCGGGCCGCTGCTCTTCTCCGCTCCATGACGGATGGGCGGGCAGACAGCTGTTTAACATCACAAGATTTACAGCCCTCTGGTAGCAGCCGTCAGTCCGACACCTATCAGCCTGAAGTAAATCTCCTGTCTTCTGCCTCTCCGAGAGGAGAGGGAATGGAGAAACTGCTCGGGCGATCGGCTGTTCATCACCTGACCTCTATTGTTCTGCCATAACCGAGGCCAGGCCAACCCCTATCTTATTCCTCCTGCCCCTCTTTCACTCTCACTTCTCCTGCCTTACTTTCTCTTTACCTTCTCCCGCCCTCACTCGCCCCATCTCTTTTGTAATCCGCGTCCCCTGTGTGACGCTGGGAGGTCAGCGGGTGTGAGGAGGATCAGCGGTGCTCGTGGATGCTGCAGTGAAGGTTACACACACCGGAGGCTGGAAGGAGCTCCAACTGGACAACACTTCCACCCTACACACACATCACATACAAAAACCTTCACCCCAGGAACAAGCAAAGCAACAAAGAGTTATGCTGTTTGTGGGATTAGTCTTTGTTTCAAACCACAATTTTAACCTTTTTGCAGTTGCCATGAGATGATGCCACAAATGAGCACAATTGTGTGTGTGTGTCAGTGAATGGTTAGTGTGTGTGTCATCAGTGCATTTGTGTCATTGTATAAGTGTGCGTGTGTGAGTGAGTGCGTGAGTGAGTGAGTGCGTGAGACTGAGTGTGTGCATGAGTGTGTGCGTGTACTATGTCTGGTATGATGTTGTACAACATGTGACGGTACCAATGTGGTAACTGGTAGAAATTCTGTTGCAGTGCAGAATGTGTATAAATATATAAAAAATCTGAAAGCAAGAAGAATACTTTAGAAATTGTTACAGCCGGGTGCTTCAGTGTGGACAGGTTTGATCATTAAAGTGGCATGGTGCTGACAGTTGTCAAGCAATGTTGCATCTTGGCACTTTAATGTTACAGAACTCAACTGATGTGCAGTCATAGGTGTGCCTGTATTCGCATTAAATGTAAATCACATTTATAATTTGTCTTTTGGTTAAACTTAAGATTTACACGGCATAATTTACACAGCATCATAACAGTTGGTAGGGATTCCAAAAAAAACACATTTTATGAATAACATTTCCTTTTGATTTGCACCCTTCAGAAAATAATCAAATTACATTCTGGGTTAAAATATCAAGCCAAAAATATCATTCTAAAATATATACTAAATTTAGTCATAACGCCCACCCCTAAAAACTAATGGCTTTGGGATAATGAACAATCTTGAAGAATGTAGGCCATGACATCACAAATACATACCATATGCAAAACTATGGAAACCTGACCTCATTAAAACCATGTGCTATGAACTCATGCAAATATAGTGTAAACAGAGCGCGACTACGGCTGAGGGGGTGAAATATACTGCAGGGAAGGTCACGTGACCTTGCGCGTCATTTAAAAGACAACAGGACCGCCGGGCCACGCGTACAGCGAATCGCTTACTCTGCTAGCATCTGCCCACCCCCTCCCACTCTCTCTGGCATCTGGCTCCTTCTCCCACTCTGTAATGCCAGGTAATTACCTACCCTATCTGTTGCTGCTTACCCATTCTACCTACTCTCAAAACATTCAGGAAAAGCAGTGGGCTCCTTTAATTATCTGCTTTCTGCATCACTCTGGAACTCGTCCAACTCTATCCCCCCGGACCGCCTCAAAATAAATCAGGGATTCATACCAAAACCAGCCACACTCGCTTGTGTCCACAGCACGACATAATAGTATGTGTGCTAGGCTGTGTTGCTTATGTTGAGTACCGAGGTTCAAGCAACAATGTAATCTCCAGCTTTACAGGCTGCCTTGGCGACTAGCGTCTAGTCTGACCTGGGCCTCTTCTAATGATAAGTGCCAAAGCGGCCTTAATCACTGGTTTCGCACCGTTGTGAACGTGCAACGTGTTTCAATGCATCTCAATGACCTGAGGTCCATTAACAATTCATTTGGGTTAGCAAGTAAAGTTCATCCGATGCCAATGAGAGGAATGGGGGGGGGGGATGGGAGTTTGGGTTCCCTGGAGGTGGAAACAGACACAAGGGTCTCAGCGCTGACCTTTTTCCCAACTTATCATCATCTGGAGAAGTGATCCCAATGTTTTGGGTTTTTGTGCTTTTGCTTCGGCTGGCACTGGGACTGAGTCATGCGTCAGCCCGGATTAAAAGATGCCCGGTACTCCAGGCCATGCGTTGCCTAAAGAGAGACAGTGTGTTTGAGTGTGTGAAAGAACTGTGTATGCGTGACCTTGGACCTTGAGAGAGGGGAATGACAGAGGGACAGTGTGTGTGTGTGTGTGTGGTCATACAGCTGCTGGGCCGGCCAGCCATACCAACACCTAGACCAGTTCTCCGCCCTCTCCTTGGTATCCCACTTAAACTTATCTTTGTCTTAAACTACAAACATATACAGTGTATACCATTTACTTTGTACATATACAGTGTCTAAACAACAGTCTGAGCTTATTTCTAGACCCCCTAGTGATTTGAGACACAACCAATTAGCTGTAAGCTCGCACAGACGCAGTCATGTGACTCACTTCAGTACAAGCCTTGTTCCTTGATGCTGTTCCTTCATCATGAATACTGCAGAACACAGGACAGGAACAAATATGTGAGCTGTACCAGCACTAACACGCAAAACTCTTTTTCCCAGACATCAGTGAGGTGCTCTGAAGCTGTGGATGTCTGAGCCTCCCTCAGGGCGGATCATGCCTCACCCACAGCAGCATCAATGGACGGCCGTCTGTGCTGAGAGAAAGACACATCCCACTGTACATGTACAGCACATCAAGGAGCAGTCCACGCAAGTACTGCTGAAAAGTGAGACAGCCAAATAGCAAGAGTCTGGCGAGTGAGTCAGAAAGCAAACAGAGTCAAGGCTTGATTCTTTCAGCAGCTCTTTTTAGTACGAGTTCCGGTGTCAGTGGATGTGACTGTGATGGTTCTATGTGCCACATGGCACCAGGAAGTAAAAGAAATGACAGCCTGCAGTGACATAATAATGATTCTATAAAAAGGCTCTAGAGATGCCCAAAAGCCACAGATACTGTATAAACTCCTGATATTTTCCGTTTTATTTGCCTTTAATAATTTAGGATGTGCAAAGCTACACATTTACAAATCTGACTAAATGGTGGCTTGCCTGAACAACTTGTAACCTAGTTTTCGGTTCAGCTGACCCCAATCAGATGTGTTTTTGGGGCGTTTACATACATCAACTATTAAGTTTAAAAACTACAAAGAATACAAAAAAGAATAGAATACTTAAGCTGACATTCTTAAAAGCTGCGTAGGCAATTCTTTCCGGACAACATTAGAGAAAAACGTTCTCTTTACATCCTGAAAGCAAACACTAAGTAATTTAAATATATTTATATAAATATATATCTTCTGTCGAAAGCACAGGACCATAAAATGTGTCCAATCACTGCTTTCAGTCTGATCTTTGCATTTGACCTGCCTGTCAAACTTTGCATTTAAAATCACATCCATGTACAGTATTTTACAGAAGGCGTGGCTTTGAAGAGCACTGCAAAAGAGGGGGTGGGGTGTTACAGGTTCAAAGCTAGCTTGCTATAGCTAGCTTCTATGAAACTGCATACCCTACCTTTAAAACACGATGCTCAAAAAACAAGACATCCATCTGCACATGTTTATCTGTACCAAAGGTGCTCTAATAAGAATTGCAGCTTTTCATAAAAGATTTCACCATGCAAATTGTCTAACAGCTAAAGCACAGCACGCCATCAGTATGCTAATTAAATCACTGCCACTTACTATTAAAAAACTAGACAAACAAATCGACTAATCATGATGATCCATCCATATTATTACTTAAATTAAAATCTCTCTATAATAGCTCTTTATGTAGCTACTAGGTCTAATTTATACGCAACATATACATTAATGGAAGTCAACACGAGACAGTGTTACGATTAATTATTATCATACTAATTGCAAAATGCTTAAGAAAACCTATTAGGAGACATACAAAAAACCTGACAGCTTGTCAGATACCCAACATCGGATCTTTGTGGGCTTTGCGCTGGAGCAAAATTCAATCCTTTCCCCAACAATGCTCATTGTGGCCTTCTCCTCACAGCAGTTCCTCATGTTGAGATGCCAGAGGACAGCACAGAAGGACGAAGAATAAAGAAACAGCCTCTAACAAACCAGCCAGTCAACCTTTCTCTGCACAGAGAGGGGGGGCTG
>JBAJNP010000053.1:0-46101 GCA_036877545.1 Yasuhikotakia modesta | reverse complement strand
CATGGGAGGCCATTGATAATGTTAGTCCCCCTTTCTGCCTCTCTCATTTTCCTGAAGTGGGACCCCCTCGCCTGGCCGAATCCAAAGCGAAACCATGACAGCGGCTGCAAAACAGATTTTGAATCGGTCTCGCAGAGTGACGTCTACCTTGTTCCAGCTATGGATGAATACGATGAGCCATGGAAAAGCTAGACGCGGGCCTCAGCGGTGGATATCCTGCCTAGAAAATCCCCTGATTTTCCCACCGCTACCTTGATGGCACGCTAGGTCAAGCTCCTGTGATGGTTTGTTTTGACATCTTTGCTGCTGCATAGCTGAATGAATAATCTATGGTTCTTGAATACAGAAGACGTTTGATTTTTTTCTTTACCATGCCGTCGTTTTAAAAATACTCATGAAACTTTCATGGTTTATAGGTACAATGCAGGAATGGCCCAGGCGGACTGACACGTTCAAAGCCCCGCTTTCCATTACTGACCCGTATCGCCATAGCTAGGAATCATTTAATAGTCTTCATACACACAGAAAAACCTGCTTCATCCTTCTTTTACATTTTTATAGCCAAGCAAATGGTTGCATAAACTGTCGAACCCAACCTATTACACTGACGGACAGCGGCTATTATGTAATATTGATCACCCAAGCCTTTCAAAAACGGCATTCCTGTCGATTTGATAAACCGGTGAATGGAAGTTTTTCTATAACAAGTTTCAGTCATAAACTTTATGAACATAAGTCAAGGCTGAATATAGCCTACATTTATCAAGGCTCTTTGACTGACACACCTCAGCAGTTACCCACGCAAGGGACTCATACGCAATTAGTGGTGTTAATCATATACTAATAATAAACAGTGAATTTAATTAAAGCTATGATGTATTGTCATCCAGACTAAGTGCTACTGCATGTTTTCACACCACAGCCAGGAAAGATTTATCTGACACCAGCTCACGATCAAGCTGTCCCCAGTTGTTCAGCACCAACTGCCCTGCCACTAAACAGTTGGTGACTGAGCTAATAGTGGGGTTGCGGTACATAGCAATGGCGAGAAAAGACAACAGATGTTCGAGAAGGCAGTGAATAGAGAATACAAAGATTTCTTCTTTCGTTTTTATGACACCCATGCTAGTTCATCTGGGGGTTATGCCTGGGAACAATATGTTAATGTAAAATGATTACAAAATGTAGTATTTTTTACAATGATTTACACCACAGAAATGAATTTGGCCTTAATCACGATTCTTGAAGGAGACGACCAATTCACTAAACACTCTCACAGGCCTCTGCTGTCATTTACACAAGTCATTAAAACAACCTACTGATTTTTTCTGTCTTATCTTGTTTACATAAAGCCCCCTATCCTTTGTCAACTTGTGCAAGGGGGCAGGTGGTACACTCCAAAATGTGTTCAACATAAATATTTCATTTCAACCCTCAGTTGAGCAATGAAATAGCCCCGTATCCAAACAAAAGGCTGTTTTATTCCCTCGGCTTTCCCATTTCTCTCTCGTCCATCTAAGAACTGCACATGGCTTGACTCAAACGGGGGCAAATCAATACACAGTAACGCTCCGCTGGCACGCAGGTGTCCAAAAACATCACGAATGCGTAATACATCTATACCAACAGTTCCGTAGATGTTTAAATAAAGACAATAAGACAAACGCATACGAATCCACAGCATCACTCTACTTCCCTGTCCTGCACATCACCTGCGTTTCAGAAAACAAACATTTTGATGACAAAAGCATCTGCAGAGACGCGCACAACTCCTCTTACCTGTTTAATGCTGCTAAACGTTCCCGTAAGTGCGCTTTATCTACACTTCTCGGTGAAAACGAATCGTTTATCTTTTGTATAGTCCAGAGACGAGAAATGCGGCGCTTGCCCTCCCCTTCCCCTGGCGTACAGACGACGGCTGTGTGTGTGCGCGAGTCGAGCCGCTCCACCTGCAAGCCCGTATGAAACGATACAGCAAATCTGCTGCGCGATCCCCGCGTTCGCCCGGTCCTCCCTCCCTTTTCCGATAGCGGTTTATGGGCGCAAAATGAGGGCGCGGTCAGTGGAACACCTCACCGATCATCCCACCCCGAGCACATACAGCCTTTCAGCCTCACGGAAGATATGATGACTGCGGCACGGCTGCCAATGTGACTTTTTCAAATCTGGACCACCGGCTATGTCCGGCACTGCATCTCATCCATCCCCCATACCGTTCCTTAATCCATTTAGGCTGACCGAAACGTAACCAAACCGGGAGGGAGTTTTTAAAAACTATGCGGTTTAATTGAAGATCGGCGTTAATGGCTGTTGCCATTAAGTGTTTTAAAGGATGAATGTGTCACTGGGGAAAACAAATGTTCCCCGGGTCGAGTTTAACAACGAGCGCAGATTGTTTGCTGTATCATTTTACAACAGCATTTAATCAGATGAAGGTAAACGCGTAATGAACTTCCCATCAAAGGGATTTTTAAGGATTCGCGCACTTGATTATACGTTAGTTAAAGCTGCGAGCTGTTTTACAAGTCAAACATTTCCTTGGAATGTTAAAACATTTGTGGATTTTCCTCTTTTTCGTCGTTTCGTACGATATTAGGCGCGTTTCAGCTCTAAAAAGCATTAAAGTTTGACAGATGACTTTGCATTCACAAGCTTTGTGTAATGAGCCAAATACTCAAACAACAGCAACTATGATTAATGGTATGTGTTGTAATTTCTCTGTGTATTGCCCTCAGGCGATTCTTAATAACCATGAACACAAGGGTTATAGCCTTCACCTCTATTGTCTGTACGGGTAAAACATATTAACTATATTACCAGCACACAGGGAGACCTACTAACCATAAGACAGGCTTCAGTTTTGAAAATGCCAGTTCGTTTCTAAAAACGACTGTGAGATTTTGAGCATTCCAACAAGTGGCAAGTGCCTGGAGATGAATTGGGGAGGGGGGTACCCTATCTTACTACAACAGATGGAAAGCCAACCTCTCCAAACTGTGCTTTGGCATTGGCCACTGTGCACACAGCACCTTACCCACTTAGGAAAAGCGTCTAGACTGGCGTTGTTCACCGGCCAACTTCCCTCAGCTGTATTGAGCTGTGGGATCATTGAATGATTTGCAATTATTATTGTAGAAGTTTCCTCACCCTTGTATAATTTTGTGTCTCGCATTCTTTCCTGCACACTGCTTTGAAGCTGGAGTGCCATTATGCATGAGAGCTTCTATCAAAGGAAGACATGCAAATGGTTGTGGATTTTGGTTATGGTTAAGCTGAGTGTCCCTAAATGTGAGTGTGTGTGTGTGTGTGTGTGTGTGTGTGCGTGCGTGCGAGAGACAAAATTCATGTAGAATAGACCTAACTTTATTATATTGGGAAGAATCTTTCACCTCTGTTTGCAATTTAAACTAAACGTTGACTAAAATGTTCAAACAAATCTGTTAAAAAAACCTAAACATTTCTACAATGGTGAGTTTGATTAGACAATAGAAAATATTATTAGCTCACTATAAAAATAATAGCGCTAATGCAAAGTCCTTATAAATAAACAATGAGGATATGAGTTTAAGTATAGAAACATGTCAATAAATATTTATATTTAGAGAAATTGTGCTCTTTGAAACAAATTGTGAATTTTAAAGATGGAGAATCTATACATGGTAACAGGCTTTGACTGTCATTTTGAAATTTTCCTGAATATGCAACACCTGTTCTTACAATTAAAATAGTCTCAAAACATCAAGTCAATAGAAGCTCTTCCACTGATAGGACTACCATTCTGTGCATGTTTGTTCCAAACCTGTCACAGCTAGTGTTTTCTGGAGTGTGCGAGACTCGCAGGTTGTCAGTGCTGGAGCGTCCACATTGTCACTGCGGCTCGTGTTAAATGATTGCGGGGATTTAAAACCTGGAACATGTGGACATGGAGACCTTGAAGCCTCTTCAAGCCCAGAGAGCACAGCTGCATGCGAGACTTATTAATGCAGAGTGACAAGGACACGGGACATAGACTATCCTTCTCGCTCTCTCCGCCCCTCTTTCTCTCCACAATGTGTGGTTTCAGGAATAGCCACACTAACAGAAGGACGGTGTGATGGGGACCTTGGAATGTAATCATGTCATTACCGTGTGAGTGAAGTATGAAACGGCGAGAGTGCGCATAAAGATTGACTGGCTCACGACTGTGATTGCTTTAGGGGGTAACTGGTCACGTAAGTGACACCATAACAGGCTTTCAGCTTCTTTATTTTTAACACAAGCCTGTCTCTCTTTCACTTTTACCGTGTTGTTGCGTCTCGCACGCCCTCGTACGCACGCTTCCCCTCTCTGACTCAAACGCGTTTTTCCAGACGCACGCAAACCACAACACAGATTTTGAAAAGCAGCCAACTGTCTTTGTGCAGTCACTGCCGTCTCCCCAGGGCTGGCTCTGAATTAATTCAACACAATTGGGAGATTAAAACACATAAGAGCTTGTATTTAACCACTTCTGTTCTCAGAGTGAGGCTGGATGCCAGAGAACAGACTCTTGCGGTGGGTTTAGATTTGGGTCATCAGCTCGGTGTGGTCTTATCTGAATGCGCAGCGGTGATAGCGCAGCAGAGGGGCTCAGGGCCTTACAACTCATTATTCTGTGAGTTCATATCAGTTTATTAGTGCCCGCGCAATTATGCCGCAAATTGCGCTTCTTGATTTGGTGCTCCAAATACGTATAAATAAATCACAGCCCATCTGTCATCTTAACTGGATGTCAATTAAGCAAAAATGCAAGAGCACATTTTTCATTATGGGAATTTACAGAGTATAACGAGATCGTTTGTTTTCAGGTGGCGCCACACGGAGAAGATCAGATCCAACCGCGAACACGTAACAGGTGTCACACAATATGAATGAATTTATGAGCTAAAATGCTACCGCACTGCAAATCCGCTCAATAGTACACGGCTGCCATTCAGAATGACTTGACTTAACCCGAGGACCTGCCCTTGAGAAGGCAAGGAAATGAGTTAAAGAGAGAGAGATCAATAACGAGGAGACAAAACATTTAAACAAAATGGATTGGATCTTCTTCCTCCACCTGTTCAAAAAAGACCCCTCACGCCCTGTCACTCTTCCTCAGCACAATCTCCAGGGAACCGCTCGCAGAAACACAGCTTGACTCTGCGGCGCTCCTGATAAGGGCCCTACGCAAAAGACCACACGCTTTCACACTCGTACACGCGCATGCACACAGGAACACCGAGCTTTCATGTCGCCCGCCTCGCCTTTGCAGGACCCTCATTCTGCGCCGGTTTGGAGGCAAAAGTTAGTCAGCCTATTATGATAACAAATCCCCCAAAAGCGACGGTACGGATTAATTTATCATCAGTGAAACAGTGTGTTCAACTTGTCCTCTCTCTTTTGTTTGGCTACCTCCATGAATCTATTCTTGCTAAATTCCGTAGGCTCACAAAAGGCTCTATGGAGCATACAGAGCGTACCGGAATTGTGTTTTTCCCAGTTACATTCCAGACAGCCTCTCAGGTCAAGACTTCAGTTTTGTTATTCACAACAAAGATATTTCACTTTGTTACTTTTGGG
Organism: Yasuhikotakia modesta; assembly: GCA_036877545.1. Lineage (NCBI taxonomy): Eukaryota > Metazoa > Chordata > Actinopteri > Cypriniformes > Botiidae > Yasuhikotakia > Yasuhikotakia modesta. The sequence goes on along the minus strand of JBAJNP010000053.1, from coordinate 40,521 downwards.
TCAGACATAATACGGTGTGCATTGCGGTACGGTAAACTAGGTTGGACAGACATTGCCTTAAAAGTGCTCAGGCGTTCAGTTCATTGTCTGGGTAATGCAGGGCTGTGCCGTTTCTAAGTCTCCCATTGGCCCCACTGGGAAAAAGGAAGCATTTAAATTGCTTCTTGTGATGTTAGATTGTTGATGCCTTTATTTTTGTAACTTAATACAGTTAATAGTGTTCTAAAAATATAAAGGAAAGCATTACATTTTTACACATTCACTTATTTTCCTTCTATAGCAAAATATCAATATTCCAGTGCGTTATGTTTGTGTTATTTGACCCTTTACATTTCTGCTATTCTGACTGAAATTTGATTAGGTCATTTCTCTCACATAGGACAGAAAAATCCCAAGTGAGATCTCATTAATATCTCGGCTGCTTTTCTTGGACACCAGTTAAATCAAAAAGAGCATCTTACTCAGAGGTTTCAACTTTTGAGGGAAAACATGTGGCCCTTAGTTTCAGATTCCTCCAAGTATATTCAGATTTATTAAGATTCCAAACTCCATAATCAGCAACTTTGATATAAACTCAAACACTTCCCAGCAAAATCTTCAAAGACCAAATTATCTACACTAAATTATATAATATTTTATAGGTCTTACTTTATACTCTCACCGTACGTCAACTTTTGTGTTCATTTCTATTTCTCTGAGGGCAATCTGATACCAAGCTGAAGTTAATACTTAAATGAAATCTCAAAACGATCTTAATGAACTCTCCCTTGAGTTTTTTCTCCCTGGTGATTTGAAAGAGCAATAAAACTCTGTGCTATACATTAAATCTACTAAAATAATATTTATTATGACTAAGAATGAAGAACAATAAACAATTTTTACTGTGAAGCAAACATTTCCCAAAGATTTCAATAATCCACCACAATATGGGAGGTGCTATCTCTATGATTTCTGAGAACTTACTGTGGACTTAAAAACAGCTTTAAGGTGAAAACAAAGGAAACAAGAAGCAAGTTTTGACGATTTTCCTCCGTGACACGGACATGATGGAGCCAGAGTTGGATTCATCCATTATTCAGTGGGGATGCGACGACGAGCGGCCTGACCCATTTTAAAAACCATATACACTGTCACTTTCAATCACCATTTTGGCCTGAGCATCCCTGGCGGTACCAGACCGCTGTTCCTGGGTCAAAGAGGCATGAATGCAACCAACTGAGGCTATCCCTATTGTGCTCAACAAAACTGATCCAGGGTCAGTCCCATTCAACAGACTTAACAATGGTTCACTGGGGCAGTTCACACTATCGTCTATCTGATCTGGTCAATCCCAGTTGGACCACTTAAATGTGACACAAGGCAATGGCTGTTTAAAGCAAATGACTGCACAAGCAGCAAATCAATATGCAAAGGCAATCAGTAGGCCAAGTGCTGAAAGAAAACACACTGATTGTAATGAATAGGTATTAAACCCTTCTGAATACCAAGGCATATAATCTCGTGTGATTCATGCACAGTCAAAATAAGCCATGGCTGAATTCAATACAACGACCCCCTGTCCGAGTCAAAGGTCACGCTCCGCGCCTTTCCACTTAATTTCCGTCCACTGGATTGGATAATGACCCTAAGACACATAACATGGAGCTCAGCGGGTGACACTTATAAAATCTGACCACCGAGACTAAAATTAACCACCTGCTTTGAAAGCACTAAGAGTGAAACCGCAGAAAAAGAGTCTGATTGTACCTGCCACCTCCCCCAAAATGCAAAGGGAAATCAGCTCTGCTAACATGGAATTTAATTCTGAAATCGGGCAATTAAATTTTCCCGCTAAAATCAATAGTGAATTCATCAGCCTTTAAATCAAACGCTTCACAGCGTACGCTAATGCTCCAAATTAGAAGATAAATGACACCTATACTTGATTTTCAGGCAACTTTCCTGACTTTAAAAATCGAATGGTCCACAGCAGACACTGATGCCCCAAATTAAAAGATAAATGACACCTAGACTGTAATTTGAGGCTAGTTTCCCATCTACTAATATGTTGATGGTTTTACATCTACACAGGGTCCAAAATTAACATTCGGCTGGTGTTGAATGAGAGTATGCAACATAGTATATAATACAAGCAACAGAACCAATTAAACTCAGATTGTCTACTTAAACATTAATACTTAAATATGTAACTACTGCCTCTCTATCACCATCTCTGTTTGAAACATAAAATAGCAAGTTACTTTACATACATTTCTCTACATTTGTAGCTCATATTGAAATTTAACCAAGAAATTGGCCACAAATAGCTCAAATTATAAATTATTATAATATATTTTCAGATTGTGAGGTACCATCATAATATGATAGGACAATCTTTTATGTACTTGCTCAATAACTGTTTTTGTTTATTTTTAACCATACATTCAAGAATTTAAGCCACCAAAAGAAAACGCCACCAAAGAAATGCAATCAAATAAATATGTTTTAGTATATTGTAAATGATGTCGTATAATAAAAAATATTGCAAAATATCTTCTAATAGCTTTTATAAGTTTGAGCTCTCAGGCTTCTACATGTGATGTCTGTTGACCTAAATGATTCATCCTGACCTAGTCTTCTGAGAACTAGATTACATGGTTTCTCTGCTATTGCGATATCAAATTTCCGTGGTACCACAAGGTCATCAGTGGTCCTTTGTGTGGCAGCCTGTTGGGTTGAGTGCATTCAGACATTTAGTCAGCTCACATTAACCTTGCTAGGCAGGAACAACGAGTGGAACGCCAATGCAAACACACATAGACGGCACATCCAGGGTGTACTAAAGCAATCTCGCTTTAAATGCCTGTTTTTCTCTCACAGTCGGTCTATTCCAGGGATGCTAAATCCTGCTCCTGGAATTCTACTTTTCTGGAGGGTATAGTTACAACTCTAATAAAACACAACTGAACCAGCTAATCACAGTCTTGGAGTTTACCGGAAATTACAGACAGGTGTGTTGGAGTGTGGTTGAAACAAAACTGTTCAGGAAGGTCTCTTGGAAAAGTCTTTTCTTACTGCCTCAGAATCACCCAAGCACACATTTATGAACAGAGAATTAGTAAGCTATTCGTTTCAATTTAACTTCCTGTCTTTGGAGTCAGTCTACCTGCCCTCATCTTTTGTTAAACACAAACACATGCTGACATCTATACGCTCATTCACCGTCCCTTGTGCACACAGAAATAGCACAATCTCTTTCGAACCGCCATTCCAGTTATACAGTGAAGTAACTGACTTCATTATTCACCTTTGTCAACGCCCCCACACCGCCGCCACCCTCTCTCTTTTATCCTCTCTCTCTCTCTCTCTCTCTGCATTGCCATCCCCTCCAACCTGCCATTTCTCTCGCGTTTAGACACCCCCTTCAGACAAGACTATTAAACCTGCGGCAGGATTCTGCAAATTTGGCTCACAAGCTTTTCAGAGGCGGAGGGCAATAACAATGAATTCTCTCACTGTAACAGACTTTTCAAGTCACAAGAGCTGCAAAGTTATGCACAGTCGACACCTTTGAGGAATGTGATGGTAGCTTTGACAACACAGGATTTTGTCTTGAAAGACACACTACAGCCCTCAAGACAAAAGACTGAAATAGACAAATAAACAATAAACAAATTCTGTCTTTGTTTACTCACTTCTCATGTTGTTACAAACAAGTGTGACTTTCTTTTCCAGAAAACATGAGGAGATAAGAAATATTTAGTGGTTGGATTTAATACAATAACTGGAACATTATAACTCATTTTAACATTTAATAACACTCAGCAAATTTACAGTAAAATCACAGCAGTCACCGTGACACCTTTAATATTCTTGTGTTGACACCTTTAATTGTTCACGCAAGATTCAGAAAAACAGAACCAACTATAATAGAGAATTTCTCTTCCGTGTCTCACACTGCACATCCCAATGTAGCAAACACAACGAATCTTGGTTCATTAAAACGTTTGAATACACCACTGTTCAAACTGTCAAAGAAAGTAATACAGGTTGAAACAAAACGAGAGCGAGAAAATGACAGAATTTTCATTTTGGGTGAACTAATCCTTTAAAAACTTCAGCCGTGGCTACCGTTTCGCTCATGTACATTAGCGACAGATCGCAGAATGCTTGAGTGCAGTAAGGCTCCTTTTGTGAGTCTTATCGCCCCTCTATAATTACTGCTATTAATTACGCTTCCTATAAAGATTATTCAAAGACTGATCACTTCATCTGAGACGACTCCCAAAGGCAGACAACAGCAGGCAAAAATCGCATAGAGGTCAACCACAAAGTTACTGTGCTGATACTGGGCGAATTTCATTTGAAAATTAACAGCATTGTGCCTTGCTCACTTCGAAGGGCACATCACTTGAGGAGAGCACTCTGAAGTGTGCATGGCAACTGCTTTCTATGTAAATTCTCACTTTATTTTTAAACTGAATGTTGCCCTCATAAAATTGAAGATAACATCTCAAATCCAGTCATGCTCAAAGCTGTTAAGATTGTTTTATAATATTATTATATAACTTTTGGATTAAATACAGTCTTGAGGCTTTTATTAATGTAACACTATTGGGGCGATTGATAAAACAAATAAACATTAAGAAAAAATTACATGTGGAATATTTTTCATGGATCTGCCCCAGATTTACTTAGTGGCCACCCAAATGAAACGACTTTTCCTGAAGGGATTAGGATGCTCACATTGAAACAACCCTAGGGTCCGTCAAGGACACAAAAGTGTGTTTTGAATTCGAAACCATCGCACTCCAGAAACTCGTCTCTTGGTTGCACCTGTAACTCTCTCATGACATTTCATCTTAGGCTGTTTTGCATGGCGATGACAACAATCTGACACAATAGACATTCCAGCCTTGTCCTCCAAAGTGCCCAAAAGAATGATGGTGAATGACAGTAAATACACCTTCAAGCCCCGGTGGAACCATCTATCTCACCTCTCATTGCACCCTTGGCTGTCAATCACAGAGGTCAACGCAGGGTGCAACCGCCGTCACGGCTCAACAGCTCTCCTCTTATGCTAATTTATCCCGTGATCTGCCGCGTGACATTTAGCCGCAGTGTCTACAGCTGCACTCCACGTGTGTTGCATGATACATGGCATGTATGTATATGCATGTTCGTGTTGGGGTAATGAAACATGTCAAAGTGGTGTGCGTGTTTAATGGCGTGTATGCATGCTGGAACATCTATTTACTTGCTTGTGCAAATCCACAGTTGTTTGTTGTAAATGGCTGAATCTACAGATGCATGCATAAGAAAATGCCACAGTGATGCATGCCTCGTTTGAAAACCTGCTGCTGATTGCGCACCTGCACTGGCGCTGCCATGCATTCCCAGTGCCTGCTGGTGCCAACAATCAGTGTGTGTCCCTGTCTAATGATCATGACTTCCATGCTTCCCTCAGCTCACCGCGGTTCAGAACAAATTACAGCCATTAGCTCCACCCACGACACGTCGCACAGTCCCTGATTCCTGAGGGTGCAATTCTTCAAATCTTCTTCAAATCTTAGCCTATGAGATCTGCACGCTAAGGTACGGCATGTTCACCCACAGGCATGCATGCATGAATGACTACATGCCCACACACACAAGCTCTGTTCCAAAACCTAGTGATCTGGCTCTGAAAGGTGCGTTTTCTTTAGTGACAACACAGACCTGCTCCTCACTACTTCTCCAAAAAGAAGTGAACTTTATTGCCATCCCTTTAAGATACCTACTTATTTAAGCAACATCCCATGCATTCTTCAGGGATTTAAAATCCCATAATGCATTGCCACAAACTTAAGAAAAATAAATCCAGGATTTATTTCCCTAACAGGGAAAGTTAATTATGCATAACCACATAATTCCTTAAAGGTATCAGGAATTGTTAAATCAATTTAAAACTGAATCCTACATTTTGCGTGTATTAATTTCCCACGATTGCTGTTGAAATTAGCAAGTTAAAGCCGTAGCACAGAGCCACTTGCGTGGTGTACAGAATGGCCACTGATGCTGCCTTGAACACAACTGTTGTTTAGGTGGTAGGCAGAAAAGCGGCTCACAAGGTTTGGAACAGAGCTACAGACTGGCTGGCCCTGATTACCCAATGTATCCCTTTCAGCTGAACCCTGGCCAGCCATAGCTTTATTTAATTACTATCTCATTACTCTTCTCCAGCTGTACATACTCAGTCTACTCTCTGTCCTTCTACTCTACTCACACTCCTGGCTTGTGAATTCCACTCAATTGCCCTGGTTAATGGGGGGAACACAATAAAGCCTTGAAGGTAGAGCTTTTCTATGAGCCCTGACATTGAGCAGAAAAGCCTTGGAGTCTGTGACGCAGTCCGAATCCACTTCAAGCACAGCTCGGTTCTGTTTAGCATCGCAGGTTTACTGCCCGGGTTTACATGATCGCCAGCTACGGCTGCCATATTGATAAGCCCTCCACCATGGCACAGTAATACAGCCAGAATGAGTGGAGAACTAAAATCAGCCATGCACCCTCACGCCCACCGCCAGCGTTCGACTCCGCCGTAATAGTTTCTATTTGGAGAGGGGAAGGATATAAACAAATGCATTAGGTTTGCCTCACTACAGGAACGACGGGGGAAAACTCAAAGTGAGCAGTAGGAAGGCACAGAGCTGGGGGGAGGTGGAGGAGCAAGAAATGAGAATCTTTAGATTAGGATGTAAAACTGCGAAGGGCGGGAAAGATAAGAGACATGGAGAGAGAGAGAGAGAGAGAGAGAGAGAGAAGATGGTGTGAGTAGATCCAATCTCTACCCCTGTCAATCAGAGCAGCTATGTTTACTGGCCTGTGCCTACACATTCCTGAACTTCTTATAAGCATTACACATGCAGTGAGGAGTGTCTCACGTCAGCTGTATTGATCATGTGCCAGAAAGCGACCAGCAGACTTTGCTGATTGAATATGTTGGATGACTTCCATTGAGGAGCTTCATCTTCAAAGTGGATCCAAAGCTTTGGATCAAGCGCGAAGTGTCACAACTGATACGAACTGTATTGATAATGTCTTTGTTCTGTTGCCGATGACTGTCTAATAAATGCAGACTGTAGTTTATTAGAAAGCCTCCATTGCGTGTGACTTTCCTGGCTGTGAAGTTCAGAGAATTGTGTGACGTAACATGTGTCGAGTTTACGAACTGTAGTGTGATTCAAACACCCTCAACACGAGCCTGCGACTGCATGACGGCTGGGAACAAACCATACAACTGCACATCTGTTTCAAAAACTGTTTCAAGATAAAGACACTGTAACTGAACCTCACAAATGTTAAGAGAAATGATATGTACAAAAGCAAGCCAAGATCTTCTGTAAGCCTAGAGACAGGTGCTCAGAGGTCACAGCCTTCTTGTTAGCCTTCTTATTCCTGAAGAAACTCTTTCTTTATCTGAATTTATGACCCAATAACACATACATATTCACAATGAAAGCCTGCATGTTACAAATCCAGGCCCTCAAGTAAAGTTACAATACTTTATACAGCTAGTCCAAATCTACAACATGGCACCTGTCACGTACAAAAGACCATACAATTTTAGCGAAATATACCCAAACATCGTACATCATGCTTTCTTACTACAAGACAAGTTATATGCAACAATAAAATTGCCCCCATATACTCACCATCATATTGGTTTTCCATTAGGTTGATTTGTGATGCAGTGTTGACGCGGTCCTCTGCCACGGTTTAAAGCGAACGGGAACACATAAACTACGATCCAAATATATTAAATATCCAAAAATGTTGTTCATTGGTTTGTTGGGCAAATCCGTTTAATAATCCGATCCATTATAAAACGGATTTGTTCCGTTTGCGTGGCTAGTAAATGGGTTGAGATTTAAATCTTCCCTCCGGTCACCTGTTCAGTGTTGCTCCGCCCATCAGGTCACGCGTGGCCCCGCCTTCCGCTGCTGCCTTTAAATAGCGAAAAAAACGCAATCAATACAAACGCAATGAACGACTTACTGAGTTTTAGTTCATAATGTATTTTTGCATTGTTGTAATGTATTTTTTGTTGCCAGATTGGACGGGAAACCGCCCAACTTGGCTACTTTTGATAGCTTGGACCGAAATAAAATGCATTGGGTGGGTGTGTAGCTTTTTTTTAACTAGCTTTTTTATTCGCTTTTTTGTCTGTATGTAATTTTGTTTATTATATTATTCTGATATTTGCTTTGTTTTGATCCCAGATGCTGTTTTTCTTCCACCGACTGGTGCAGTTTTTTTGTGCCGTGATTATTTAGTTTAGTACAGAGATATGAAATGATCTATGATCCTGGTTGACATGGCAAAATATCAGTTATATTTATCGAAGTCCTTTGGCAGTATATGTTTTTCTTTTGGTATTTGTCTATTTTCCTCTGACAACATCAATAACCTTTTTTTATTTCTGATATGTGTGACTGCAATTTTGCTCTTTTTATTAAAAACCCATTTGAGGGGGATTTGAAACCGTAACGTTACAGCAGTAAAGGCATATAGTACTCATACAAAAGGCTTTATGTTAATATGAGTTAATATGGTAGTAGAAAAAATGAAGGAACAAAAAATGACACCACAAAAGCACCTGTAAGTCACACTACATATTTAATGTGCCAAATTGTTCTTCAATATTTCTGAGCTATATCATACAATTACAAATTATGTTCCTGCAATCATACAGCCTTTCATAAATGTAGCTAAAACAGGATAATACAAAAAACAAGGATAATTTCTCTACATATGCTCTGGTGTTTTGGCAGAAACTAAACGTTTTTCACACTGGATAGATTAGGTGTTAGTTTCATTAAAAGAAGGAGAGGTCTTGAGGTTCAAATGAGGATAGTACAAATTACAATTGGGCCAGTAATGATGACTTCTTCTCAATGTCAGTGAAGTGAGTGGCCCAGAATGGAGCATGACATAAAGCTCAAACTATCTTTTCTGACAGGCAAGTCTTCATCACAGTAACTCTTACATTTTCATTCCCTCCTCTGACCTCAATCAAGGCCTCTCGCTTTTATCATAGAGCAATTTCCATTACAGATATAAACTCATTTGCGCTTATGAAGGTCAATGACCGAAGGAACACAGATGAAGACTGTTATCTGGGCACGGCTGGTCCTATAGAAGAATTTGATGTCATTATAAACATTCCGTGTGGAATGACTAAGTAAATAAGTATCTCTGAAAGACGTCAGAGCAGCTAGACTTCAGCTAGGATAAAATCTTCAAGTGGGAAAATGCGCTTCATGGGGGTGTTTCAGTCAGGTCCTGTATAATATAACCATGCTAATTGAGTGGCAGGGCCCTTTTAAGTTTAGCGATGGCCCTATCAGAGACATGTTTATTCAGCTATCAAAATCCAATCATGTGAATGCACCTCAGAAAACAGGATGCTAGAATCGGGTGATCCCGTTTCTGCTTCTTCCTACTGTCTGCAAAGGCAGCGTTTTTCCGATTTCAGACACAGCTCATGTTATGCAGTTCGTCTACACACACACATGTAGCAAGTTAGGCTAAGTTATACCGCACTCCTGTAAATATACCCTTCCCCGCGCAACCGCTAATGAATGCTAATTTCAGTCCCCTGGTGCTGATCCAATACTGCTGATAAAGTGAGTGTGTGCGCTTCTGTGTGTGTGTTTGTGTATCCGAGGCCCGTGGGGCCACCATAGCATCTCGTGTAGCGATGCTTTCATACTGAACATTAGTAAAATGGACCAGAACGCCCGGCTTTCTTCTCTCTTCTGTAATTAACGAGTTGATTATTAAGATGAAGCTGGTGATGGTTCCCCTAAGCATACTGATACCATATCCGGCATTCATAGAGAGAGACTCCATCAGATGTGCTCTACACAGATGATCTCGCAAGGGTAATTGTAGCAGAGACAATCTGTATCAGGTGAAAATATCAGTGCCGCTTGAGGGGGTCTCACGAGACCCACACCATCCCTGACCTCTGCTGCGGTTTCCTTTCCTCTACTCGAAATCCTCCAGAAATAGAAGATAATATTGATATTTGACCCTCACATGGGCTCAATGTATCATCTTGCTTGTCCACAAAGTGATAAGATTTATATAAGCAGGTTCCTGCAGTTGAAGTCAGCTTAAAGAATCTATATGACAGATTCATAATAAAGTATCTTAAACCCTCATTTATTTAAATGAACAACAAAAAAGAGGGTAAAAATGCTATGGTTAAAACGTGTTAGGTAAAAGTTACCAATTTATCAGGAGAATACATAATTTTACTTTACTTTGTAATTTTACTTACATAATTTTACTTTAAAATATCTTAGAATTTATGAATTTTGAAAAAAAAGTTAAGAATAATAAGTATTTTAATTTTTAATAAAAAGTAATTAAATTCAATGTACATTTACAGTTGTGTTGTGTTGACTACATTCGGTCCTTGTTTTCAACGTTTGCTGCATTAAAGCGAATGTCAGAATAAGCAGAATTTAGATTTTAGTTTGTATATTAACATCACAGAAATATTTGATATATACAGTTAAAATGGTGGCATTCCATAATGTCACCCTAAAGTGTAGAAATGTTTTACATATGTAACACCAAAGCGCTCGCCTTTCTTTTCGCGTGAGACACTAATGGAGTTCTTGAGCACATAATGCGAACCAAATGGCAATGTTTTAAGCCCCGCCCACTCTGTCAGCTATAGCTTCCTGAACAGTAGCAATTTCTGTTCAAGTGACACGGTTCGCCCAAGTGTTAAAAAAATAACCTTAAAAGCCCGTGTTGATAAAGTGGCAAGAGCAACTTAACTGTGAACGTAATTGTAGCCTTGCTGCTCAAGGTTCAACCTGCTAGATTAACCCTCTGTGCTGAGGCCAATTGCAGCTCATGTTTCACACAGCATGTTATTTGCAGTAAATAGTGAATTGAAAATAGTTTGATTGAAAAAAAATAAAGATAACTTGTCTTCCCTATTTTTGTGTCTCTGTCATCAGTATACAGCTGTTTGTCTGGAGGGATGATGCATTTCCTGAGCTATATCCCTTGAGAATCTGACTGTTTTTCTTTTTTAATGGAGCAAGTTCTGTGCAATTCTCAGGTAACAATCTCTCAAACGCAGAGGAGGAGGAAAACAACTACTGCTTATGTTTATTATCATACATGCACTCATCTCTAATACCAAAAGACGTTTAAACATACATGATGGTACAGTGAAAAAACGCATCAAGGAAAACAAACCATTCGTTTACTTCAATCATAACAATATAAATACAAAAAGACAAGATATTGAACCAGCACGAGAGATTATCAGTCTTTCAATTTAGGACAACAGCGCCTTCTGTTGGTGGGAAAATGCGGCCCCTATAAAAGACGTCTAAGACGGTCTGCAACACGTCATTCATGTCACCTTGACTTCATATATAATTCATATAATGAAGATGAAATACATCGATGAAATCATGCACTTGCAGAAAGTCTGTACATCCGAGATGCAAAATAAATAAAAGTCTTAGACATTGTTAAATATTATTATGCAGTTTGTGCTGTATACTTAAATACAGTATATATTTTTTTGTGTTGGCCTTATATTCCTTGAAACAAAACAAGCATTGAAATTATATTAATATGTCCATATATTATGATGATTTAAATGAGAAAAACTTCCAGTTCCAGATGTAAGATTTAAGTATAATCAATATGTTGGTCTTTTTCATTTTTGGTTTAGTTCACCACAGTAAAACAAAGAGCAAGAGCGTATTTGACATATAGCACAAGAGCATATATCACATTGAAAAGCAAACAGATGATCAGCACGCACACACACACACGCACGCATGCACGCACACACACACACACACACACACACACACACGCACGCATGGACACACGCACGCATGGAAAATAATGTTGCTTCTCTCTAGGCTGCTGTAGCTTGTGGATTTGCTCCATGATGTTCCTATGGAAATGGAAAGAACGGGATCATGTCTAATGCCAGGTCATGGATTTTCCTTTATGAAAATAGGTAATGAAAAAGCAAGAGGTGTGTGTTTTGACCACAGAGTTCTTTTTCTTACCTCATCAAAGGTGGACATCAAAAACCTCATCCTCGTTCTCCTGAGAGCCATCTGTGATGACTGTGAAGGTAAAGAGAATAACAAAGAGAAAGAACCACTGAAGTCAAAATGCATAATAAATACAAAATAAATACAATATGAAGAGAAAATTGATTCTACTAATATAATGTTTCTTGTATTAAGCATATCAGTACTACATATGTGAATGCATGTGGAAAATCTACATGAAATTCTTCTAAATATCTTCTTTTGTTGTCCATAGACACAGCAACAGCATTTGATTGTGAGAATGTTTCAAAGAGTCTTTTGTTCGGTTCAGTGGAAGAATTTGATGAATTAATGGTGTTCAATGGTCACAATGGGGTTCAAATGTTCAGTGTCAAAAACGTGCTAATTTGATTGGTGAAATCCTAAATATTTATATAAATATTAACAGGTTTCTGTCACACTATATGAATTGCGTAGCATCAAATGTGCACCGACGCCTTTGTGTACAAGTACACGTGAATACTTCTGCATTTACCAGGACACTCTGCTATTGTCTGGGCGCTGGTGGGAGGCGGGAAGCTGAAGGAGCGTGTGGCTTTAAAGGAAGCGCCATTGTCACAACTGATGCTCTGTGTCCGCTTGCGGCACTCGATGGCCAAACGACTCTGACAATCTTTATGACAGCTCACCCCACACACTGAGAAACAGATAGAAGAGTCACGACACCATCACAGACCGAGAGCTGCTCTGTGAGGCTCTGAAGAATGAGGAAGTGAGAAATACCTTTGCATTTGTATCGTTGTTTGTTGAATCCCCATATCTGAAAAAAATAGTGTGTTAAAAAAGTGGCACAAGCAGTATATTTGTAAAAACATCAAAGAGAACATGAAATTGATTGTTTGTGTGGTTGGTTTAGGAAATTAACACGGGATACACGATTAAACCTTCTTTCATTATGTGCAAAATTCATTTGGACTACAATTTATATTTTTTGATAATGTTTATTTGTTTGCATGCCCCAAAAACGTGCAAAGGCTGTTGGGTTTTAAAAAATAAACAAATAAATAAATAAATAAAAATGTTGTTTTAAAATATGTGGATATAATATAGGAGTTATTGGAGCTATATTTTAAAACCCCTGTGAACCAAAAACACTACAGATAAGGGAAAACAGATCATGTGCTGGGGTGGACCTTGACAGGAAATTTGAAAATAGGAAGTGGTTACTATCTACACCCAGCCGTACCTCACAGACTGTGAACATAACAACATCTTTCCCTCAGGCACACCCTAACCCCCCCTCCTCCCCCATCCTGCTTCAGAAAAAACAAAACTGCTGCGCACGACCAAAAACAACATAAGCACCGTGTTAAGCCATAAAGCTGACAGGAGAGACAAATTTGAACAAATACCAGCTGTAAACACGATTTTGATTCTCAGTGATAATAAAATAGATCACATTATATGCACAGATAGATACAGATCTGAATGCGTGTTTCTGGTGACGCTGAGGAGAGCTTATTTCATCTCATCTGCTGGTTGTCAGCACGCTGAAGATGAAGATAAAGGGTTTGAGCCCTAAATAAAACGAGTACTCACCAAGCGAGAGCAGTGCCGACAAAATGAAGGCTTGACACTGCTCGCCTCTGTAAATGTGTGAACAAAGCCCATCTTGCAGTTCTGTAAAGAGCTTGCCTTAGTGAAGTACTCAATCATCTCCTCTCGACTAATTTTACAATCCCTACAGGCAAGAAATGAAAATAGAAAGATGCGACCTTTACGGTACCGTAGACTTTGACAAACTGGTGAAAACAAGTACAGTAGAGAGGTGTTTTTATTAACCCACCGGTTTTGGTCCAGCTCATCAAACTTGCCAAGGTAAGGGAAATTGCCCCTGATGATTTCAAACTCTTCTTGGGAAATATAGCCATCGCCGTTGGTGTCGAAATTTTGGAACACTGACTATAAAAAAGATGTATCCTGGTTGCTTCTTTTTCATGGCAAAGTAATACACTTCTTTTATGGTGCTTTTGAATACTTGATTCTGATTGGTCGATCGCAGCATTCAGAGGTAAATTATTGTTGTATAATGACCACTACACTGTAAAACTGACAGTCACCCATTGCAAATGATTTTCAACCTTGCTATGCTAGTTTCAGGATGTCTTATATCATTTTTGGGTAAACGATCCCTATAGTTTATTATTTTTAGTATACTATGTTTATAGTATATTATGTGCAGTACTTTATATATATATAAATCAAAGCACATTTAGAAAATGTATAAGTGAAATGGAATAAATAGTGCATGGGTTCCATACCTCCACCATTTTTTCAATGTGTTTGTTGATAATGTCCGGATCCGCTTTGGGTTTGACAGAAGATGCCCACTGTTCTATAAGTGGGGACTGTGACTCTGAGCTGGAAGTCTAAAAGGCCGGAGATCAATGGCAAAGTCACTTAGCATGTGAAAATAAAGCACCAGCAGATATGTATAAATGACTGCTGTCTGTCGGTTGAACAGAATAATTATAGAGTAGTGGTTCAGTCTCCCAGCTGCAAGTCCACGTAAGTGGATTATGCAAGCAATACAGGAAAATTAATCTGTCAAATTGTGTCATGAGTGCTTGTAATTGGTGGTTTCTGCTTCATGGTGGCCACTGATTTGCTATCTGAGCAGTTCTGTTGGTGGGTGGGACTTACTGATAGTTTGGTTTTGCGTGGCTCCCTCTGAAGTGAGAGCTGATAAATCTCATCATCTGAGTGGTACTGGTCCAAAGACACCTGGCCAGGAACAAGGAACAGAAGGATGTGCAATTAATGGATGACATCCGATCCAATATATGCATTCACACTCGATATCAATCTGATAATTAACTGAACAAATCCAAAGCAGGCTATATCATTTCATAAACCCGGATGATTTAGTTTCATTTTAAATGTTTGCTTTTAATTTTAATATATAAGAGCTCATTTTGGTGGGGTAATGGTTTCCTGATTTGGTTGAATATGACTGAATATAACCACAGCCAACACCACTCTGACTCATGTGATATAACCTACATAACTTCCCTATTTTTTAAAATGTGATTAAAGTGATATAATTCAGCCTCACACCAAAACCTCTCCAAAAAGTGAAATCCTGCTTCGAGACTACTGAAAAAATTCATAATACAAACCAAAAAATGCATTTAGATTTCAGATAAGATCACAAACCCCGTCCGTGCTCAATCCCACCCGCATTAGACTCACTATCAGCAGATTCAGCAGGTCTGAATTGGCTTCTATGTTGGGCGGGCAGCTCTGAATGAGCGCTAGCTCCTCCAGGATGGCGTACAATTGATGTGTCTTGGTGAGGTTGACCCTGGTTTTCTCTGGGTCAACCCAATCAGGCAGGGCCACATGGACAGCAATCAGGTCCTTCAGATGCACCCCAAGGATGGGGAAACGGAATCCTGTACATTCGGAGAAGCGCTGACGGTAGTGACTGTAGTTTCCGGATGAAGTGACCAACTCCACCAAACCATCAAACACCTGATTGAACACAAACCAGACCATTAGTGAGGAAGCTCTCATTCACAAAACACACCAAAAAACGGGGGTGTAAAAAGTTTTAAAATATGTTTTTTTATGAGAGCGTGTTTGTTTTCCTGGAAACAGAACACTCCGCTTGAGTATTGATATTTCTGTGCAATCTGGCGAAGAGTATGAAAATGGCACTCCAGCCATCTGCTGCAAGCTCGCTCCCCTCACCGACTTTAACAATCTTATCTCCTTTAGCCAGAGTTTAAGTGTCACAGTTATTTGTTTTTCTTGCCAGTATTGGAGGTGTGTTTACAAAGCAGTTCTCTGGCAGCTCTTACCTTGCGTGTCTCACTGCAGATGAGCGCCTGCGTATCCTTGAGTCTAGCGATGGAGCTATTGCTCAGTCCACCTACTACCGCCATCAGGGTATTGAAGTTCTGCAGCTGCAGTAGCTTCTGTTCACACACACACACACATACACACACACACACACACACACACACACACACACGCTAAACGATAAGTATGGACTGCATTTAAATGGACTGTCTAGCTCTGAATATAAGAGAGTCACATTAACCTGGGCCACTTTGATGAATTCACTGATGACGGTAGCTCTCTGCTGGGCTGTAGGCTTACTGAGAACCATGATTTGGATCCACTGGGAAACACTGTTAAACAGGGTAATGAAACGCTCCAGAATGGGATTATCCACAGTGCAGCCGTGCATCACAAAACTGTGGTAATCCTGGAACTGAAACCGGTTTGTTATTCTGAGTGTGAATCCAGATCATGCACTTCAGATTGGCTCAAACGTGACAATCAATAACGAATGCGGTACATTACAAGACTCACAAGTATTTTGCAAAATGATTTGTACTCCATATACGTGAGATGTTCAGCCAGGGTGGAGGCATCCAGGTGGTCAAACAGAAGAGAGGTCTTGCGTTTCTTCTGGACGGTTTCAGACAGCTGCCGTCTCCATTCGTACGATGGGCTGCAGGCAACAAAACAAAACATGCTGTTTATAGCAGCTCAGTTTGTACGTCTGTGAGTTCCCTCTGGAATTTCAAAAGGGTGTTTAGAAAAGTTGTTTTTGATATATGAATAAAATAAGGTCTGTGGTTAACGTTATTTGAAGAAGATACTCACATTTTGTGCTACATTATAAATTGCACACATTTATATCACAAATTTAAAACTGCTGTGTCATTTAGCACAAAATATACGTTTTTAACTAGCGGGTTGCAACTTCTTTATTGTGTTTGCTTCTTTATTGTGAAAAGAAGCAAATAAATGTACTTATTGTGACTGCACAGGTCACAGTTAAATAATGCTGTAAAACAAACATGAAACTATTTTAACATAATGTTTTCTTCATCAAACGAAAAATAAAATGTATATAGGACCAAAAGCAAATTAGACTTCCTGGTTGACCAAGCAATTCTATTTCTGTCTTTTCCCAGGATGCCCAAGTATCATTGGTCTCTATATCTGACCACAGACCCTTTGCTCTTTAATTCAGACTTTAATTCAGTATATATAGATTACACTGCTGTACAGTATGAGTTATAAACCCTACTGTAGACTCAAGCTACATTATGTGAACAGGAAATGAATGGACTGTTGCATAAAATGCTCAGCTGTTTATACGGCCCATGTGTGATATTCAGTACAATCTCCAGCCCTCTGCATCAAAGGAGCAGCAGTTGAATGGCTGAATCCGTGGCCCGTGTGACTCACATGCTGTCTATGTCGATGAGGAGACTACGCCTCACATCTCCATTCTGCTCCAGTCGCTCCTTCAGACCGCGGATCTGCTCAGCCAGCTCGGGGTTCAGGTCAAACTCAGCTGGGAACTCAGATATCCAGTACCTGACAGAAAAAGAGAGAGAGAAAAACAGAGAGAGCTATGACACTGAGAAGTTATGCATAAAATAGGTCTGGGCACGACATCAGGAGAACGAGTTTTTTCTGTGAACAGTCTTGCCTCAAACGTTTTATTTAAATTCAGAATACATTTTTGTGATCCGGCCCAGCTGTCTCATGACACAAGCCGTGCACGTCTTTATAAGCAATACAGTGGGGTGCAAAAATATCACATCTAGGTTTTTAGAACTGAATTTTAACCTGGAAATAAACAGAGTTGGGGATTTTAAAAATATAGTACAGAAACAACGTAATGACATTAATTCACTTTTTAAGATCACATTGACATGATCTTAACTCTGGTGTACATAAATATTCCCGGTTTCCATGGAAGCGCACAAGTCAAGTTCATTAAAGCAACAATTGCACCACAAATACACATTTTAAACATACAGCCTTTCACATCCAGGAAACCAGGCCAAAAATAATGATTTTTATAATCATAGACCTCTGGACTCTATGTTTGTTCAGAGCCTTTCTAAGCGAATGTCCAAGAAAACAAAGTAAGAAAAAACTAGGTGAACGAATAGGTTTTTAACCTACCTGACAAGGTGACATATTTGAGACTGGCGATTTGCAGAACAATCCTGTTCCTGAGACCTGTAATACTGTCAAGGTGGCTGCACTTCATTACTAGCGAGGGCTATGAGAAGCGTGATGGAAACAGATTGTGATGCTGTCAGCCTCTCTTCAAACGACAAACCCCACCCATGAATGTACTAAGTGCTAAATGTCTAGTATAAAAGCCAAGCTGTCACCTCAGAAACTAAATGTACAAAGACTTTCATTTCTTTTCAGATGTATTTGACAGTAATGCTGTTTTTTTAAATGCACAGTTCTTGGAAAAAGTATGGTGTGAAAGATCTGCTAAAGTAGGATACTTCTGCAGGAGTTTCTTGGCTAGGTCAGAAGACGACAGGTACCAGGGATGCATGGTGAGAAACACGCGTACAAATGATGTTTCCTTCAGAACGCCGTCATCATCTGGGAGAAAGATAGCCAGACAAAGACATAAAATAAGACACAAGCAAAGGAGTCTTACTTTCATTAACATAAACCTGCTGTCTTCGAGTTTTATTCCTCAGACGTTCTAGTCTTTATTCTTGAGACACACGCTACCAAAGCGACAGATCAAATACAGGTGTAGAAACTAAGACAGTGGAAATGAACAGGTTGTTATAGGAACAGTTCAAGCAGGGGTCTTTGACAGGTGGTCCGTGGTGATACTGCAGGGTGCCCGGCAATTATTGTTGCATCTCAGACTTGTTTTTGTGGAAAAATGCAACAATTTAGAGCATCTAATTCTGTCAATCATTGTGCAAGAGTATATAAACAGCTGCTTACCTCACAGTGATGAATGTTTCTCCTCTACCACCGAAATCATCATTATTTCTGTTTAATCCTATTATGTATTAAGTGTGCAATCTGTATTAATGACATAATCCATAGGGACAAACATGAAGAATTTAAGAGTCAAGTCTTGTGCTTAAGTCTTCTTTTATAGACTACAGACCAAACATATTTATGTCATTCTTTTACCTCATTATATGAAAATGTGACCTTGGAAATTCTCAATACCAAATGCAATTAAATGTCAACCACAGATTAATTTAAGAGGCTATAAAGTCCAGTTAAATATTTAATCATCTCTCCCGCATTAAAATGCATTAAGTAAAGTTAAAACGTAATGCACTAGAATATGTTTTTTAAAAATATATTTTCATGGCTTTGCAATATAAGCATCATATCAAAGTATTTTAAATATATTTATATGGTAATATATACATGTTATTTTAAGCCATGTTAAGCACAGGAGTCCTCGCTTTATCCCTCTATCCACCAAAGTCTTCGGTTGAAAAAAATGTTAAGGCCCGCGAGCAACAGAAATTAAATGAGAAATACAGAAGGGGTGCGAAAACAGGGAAATGAGAAGAGAGAGAGAGAGAGAGAGAGAGAGAGCTGCTCAGCTGGCTAATCAAACTGTTTACACTAGAGAAGACGGAGGCAAATGTGCCGACTGACCAAAGGCTTTGATGCAGTCTTCCACCAGCTCATCCACGCTGGCTGACTGATCCGATGAAATGCCATCCATCCTTCCCCACTCCACTGTTCTCCACAGCCCCTCCTTCTCCTCACGCCTAATTTTCCACTTCTCTCTTTGATCCCTCTCTTTTCTAAGTCTGAAAATGAGATGACACCGCGCACGGCAAAGGAAACAGAATCAATAATGCGGAGAACGAAGAGATGTTTCTCGTTCTCATCAAACACACGAAGCCCGGTCACACGTTGACAAGACTCATCTGGTGAAAAACACGACGTGTGAAAGACAAAAACATTCATTGTGTCACACAGGTCTAGGAAAATAGAAATAAATCCTTCAACACTTTCAAAGAGAACTTACCCGGTTAATCCGACATCAGTGACGATCCCAAACAGAGAAGTCGGTGCCAATGAACACAGGGCTTTGTAGTGGCGTCTCCACTCGTGAAAAACTACATGTACTGGAAAGCGAGGGCCTCACAGGGCTGGGGTTCACTCTGAGTACAGAAGCCTGTTTCCTGTCAGTTGAGAAATTTACAACAGTTGCATTTCCTGTTCGTAACAGAGATGGTTCAGCTCATTTTTCACATTCGCAACTAAAAAGTGGGAGAGAGAAAAAAGGAAAAAAAGCAATTTAGTTTGATTTGTAGCGTGTTAAAAGCAAGACAATTTCGATCCTGAATCAACTCTCTTGTTTGTGAAACTGGAAGTAGCATAAAATTTGTGGTGAAGCGTCTATTTTTGGTTCAAATGCAAAATCATTTTAAGCTTTATCAACAGAAATTTTTATTTCCTTCTCTTACATGTATATAGAAACCACACGACCAGGGCTGGCTGTCATGCTTTTAACCCCAGTGAATATCTGAACGTGATGAAAATAGTTTGTTTTCCATTTGAAAGTCAACTGCTGTATAGGCACATACATTACGGTCTTGACTCCACAAAAAAGTATAAACATTATTCCCTTGGAAAAAGCAATAACAGGGCTTGTTGTCACACCATGTGAACTAAGCTGCACTGTGAAATATGCAGCTACATAGCATATATATATACGTTTTAAATAAAATGTAAACAACAAAACAACCATGAAACACAAATAAATCTTTATAAAGGAAGAAAATGTACTTTTGTTATTTAGGTGACCATTTCCAGTGTGATTTAAAGCTGAAGTCACTATGATAATTCTCCAAATGACGTTTGGAGAAGAGAAATAACAAAATCCATCATGGATTTAACTCATGTACCGTCATGATGCTAAAGGTGTGATCAATGTGAACTATAACAGTTGTAATGGCGCCCCTCTCTGGCCATCATGTGTCATAAACTTGAATATACTTGACATTTGAAAACGTGCCTTCTCAATTAAACGCATTGAGATTTATTTTTATAATTTGTATAAATGTATATTGTATAAAAATCTAAATCTGGGTTTATGAATTTGTTTTGGGTGCCTCCAAATTTGGTGAAAAGAAACTGCTGATGAATTGGTTTTGGTCAACATTGATTCAACAGCAAAGTTGTCACATGCAGTCATTTACAGTGTGTCGTATTGGGAATTTCGCATTACATTCATTCATTTCACGCATCACAAGATCATTTATTATGATTTTTGTATTAGGACTTTTGCAGACTGAAGGATCTGTGCTACATAAGAGTGCATTGTAAAATAATCCAGCCCATGAGGTTAAGTACTGTATACAGATGCTGTGGCGATCAGCTGTTATTAAATAACTACCGCGCTGCATGCCGTTCAAATATCACGGCCTTTGAGACGGGTCACTGCTGCTATTAATGTCAGAGCTCTTAAAGCGCTACGGGAGTCACTGCAGTTGTAGTTTCACTCATAATACGTGCTTTTAAAACGCATTAAAATGTATGCATGTGTTGCAAAAGCATTAAACGTTTCCACTCTCTCTCTTTCTTAGTAGAGTTGGCAGATTTAAATATTGAAAACGTAATGAGGCAGATCCCGCCCTTCTCATTAATATTCATGAGCCGAACTTTAAATACACAGATCTGCCACAACTAAATGGGTGTTGTTGGGCCAGACAGCAGCGTGCAGTGTACCTGAATTATACCCGGAGACGAAAGTCCAGTGATCATGTCCAAACCACTGTCAGACCACGAGAGGAAGAAGCAGATTTCCGTGAGGGGGCTCGCCGGGGTGGAGAATGTCTCGGACTTGAAGCAAAACTTTAATCGCCATCTGCATTTCACGCTAGTAAAGGACAGGAACGTTTCCACCAAACGGGATTATTACTTTGCTCTCGCGCACACAGTCAGAGACCATTTGGTAGGGAGATGGATCAGAACACAGCAGAGTTATTACGAGAAAGACCCTAAAGTAAGTTGGTGCATGTCGATATTGAACCCAAAACAAACGCAAGCTCATGCATGGCTGCAGCAAAACGTGGATTTTGGTGCACGATCTCAAAAGGCAATACAAACTGTCACCTGTCAACGCAATCCTAATGTATTGTAATCCTACTGTAACGCCGTGACATTTGTGCATGAGGAGAGCGCTGAGGAAATGCTTGGCCACAGCATTGTTGACCTTTAATGACTCCTCACTAAGAACTTTTTAGATAGTTCAGGATCAACATCCCCTACAAACATCTTGCTCTGAATAATTCAAAGAAAATCGAGTTTGCTTGTTATAGATCAAAAAGAAAGTGCAACTCTGGCAATGGCGTTAAATCTTGCATTGATATTCAGAGCTTAACTTTGGGAAGATGAATGAATGATCAATAGCATGATCTTTACATTTTATGGAAATTAGATTGATGTATGTCATGTTATGAGTAGCCATATATAATGCATTTTGAAGAGATGGGGTGTAATTTATAGGAGCAAACGTTGCATGTTGTACAGTACATTGCAATGTCTGCATTGTCTGCCTTACACAAAACAGCTACATTTGTTATGTATTAATATTTCCATTTAACATCTGATGTACTTTAAATTCCAATCTTTATGGGATATTATGGGATTAACACTAAATATTAAATCAGCTAATGCCAGAAACAGTATAAGACGTACGTGTTAGTGCTGAAGGCATTCAAATCCGAGTCGGGAGAAGACAGAAGCTGAAACCACAGCCCAACATCTCTGACCTTTTCCTTTCTGGTCCGACTCAAAGTCCCTGGATGGACAAGGTGTCTACAATGTAAAGGTCAAATGTTGCTTCCTAAAAAAAGGTTACATAGGAAGCCCCTACAGGAGAAAAAGGAGATGTGTAATTCGTTCTCATTATAAACTACATGCCAGAGAGTTGCATAACTCTATTCAGGTTATAATGTCTTTAAATTGACTCTATAGTACTTCATGACTAGTTACAAATGATATAAAATGACCTGGTTTTCTTCAGAGGGTTAGAAGGTAGTTGAGATGGATTCTGTCCGCTAGCCCATTGATCTACGAAACTGAATTTTGTTCCTTTATCCTGTAGGTGGCCATTGGCAATAAACCTTGACTTGATCATTTGAGCTTAAATGAGGCTCTTGAGTGTTTCCTTGAAAGCGTGACTGTCATTTGTCTGGAGTTCAGCCAGCAATGTGAAACTGATGTGAGAATCCAGAATATGGAGCAGTTTTCCCTTATCAGCTCTCGTTGAGGAGCTGCTGTTAAAAGTGCTGAGAATTCCACTGAAAATGAGAGTTCATGCAAAAATGAAACTTCTGTCACCATTTACCTACGTTCATGTCATTCTAAACCCATATGAGTTTTTTTTTTCTGTGGAAAACAGGAGAGGTTTTGAAAAATGATGATGCTGTTCTTTGTTTCATGTGAAAGTGAATGGATACTGTCAGTGGTTAACATTTTAAAATGTTGTTTTAATTAAGTAATTTAAGTCATACAGGAATGGGTACTAAGTCCAAATTTAAGTAAAAAACAGCAGTTAAAGTATTAAAAGCTATAGCTGTTTTACATGGGAGTTGCTGATAGGTTGACTAGCAATCATGCTATTATTATTTAAAAGTATTAATCCAGCATTTCTTTAGGTCAAAGCCTGTGATTTTTGCTTTCTTAATTTACAAAGATGCTGTAGCTGCTCAAGTAAATACTATTAACATTTTAAATTTTCATGGATTTCAATAACAATAATAAATAGTGGATAGTTTGGTAGTTTGATTGGTTTGGTAGTTTAGTAAGAAAGTGTATCAATATGTATGAATAAATTCCTTGGTACACCAAGAACATTAGCTATGAGATTACTGTAACAATAACTATATTAGCATCCACATGAACAGACAATAACAGTACAGTAATGATAATGTGTTGTAAGATTGCATGCTTAATATAATGTGCAATTGTGCCCTTTCAATTTAATGGATTTTGATTGGCTCTCAATGTTACATCATTTATCAGCAAGAAATAATCCCTGTGAATGTGATTCTAGGCCAGAAATTCCTTTAAAACCAAACTTAAAAATACAGTAAGTACAGTTTAACAAAGTACAGTTACTCAACTACTGCAGATAACAAAACCAACCGTATATTGAATGCAATATCATTGCTAGTTTCTGGAAGACCTGGTTATTGTGCATGTCTGCTGTTATTAACACTACAGTTTCTTTTTTTTATAGATGTAAAAGTTGGACAAAAAATGTTGGATGTTCGGCACCCAGATCAGATCGTCTTCATTAGCTGCATGAAAGCACAACATTAAACACTCTGTGACCTTTGCTGGTGACCTCACTGTTGGCTATTTTTGCTACAGTCAAAATGCCAGTGTTACATAACACCAATGACCTTCCCCTCTTTTTGAGTAGCCTGCTTCAGCCTCTCGACACCCCCCCCCCCTTCCCCCCAAACCTCAGCGATTGCTCTCTTTCTCTCTCTTGCTTTTCATACGCCAATGAAAAAGCACGAAATGTCAAAGGTTACCACAGGAATGGTATAAGGCTGCACCCTGTTACTTCATCCACACTGTGAGTCCTCTGCCAGGAAGTATTAAAAGTCTTTAATAAAGTCTAAAAATAGTCCTTAAGCCGAAGGTGGTCTTCAGACAGCTTGAGTTTGTGAATCCAATACACAATATGTACTGTAAGTGCTAACAACCAAATCTTCCATGTGACATTTTGAGAACATACTAACATTGAGACAAATCACAGACTTCTGTCTTTGCCAAGTTTCTAACTAAAGTATCTATGCATGGACAAACCAAACAAAACCAAGCACTGATTTGTTCTCGCTCCACCTGCAGCGTGTCTATTACCTCTCCCTGGAGTTCTACATGGGTCGTACCCTGCAGAACACTATGGTGAACCTGGCCATGGAGAACGCCTGCGATGAGGCCATGTATCAGGTAGGACAACACAATTAAGCCCATGGTAGAACAACACAATTATTTTTAAGTCAATGTAATTATTTTAAGACCAGTGAATCATTATATGCTGTGTTCCTCAGCTGGGTCTAGACATGGAGGAGCTGCAGGAGATGGAAGAAGATGCTGGACTGGGAAATGGAGGCCTTGGTCGTCTAGCTGGTTTGTAATCTGATCTCTCTCATCTCTGTGTGCTTAGGTTCAACAGAGGAACCATCACTCTCAGTATGGATTTATTGAGCTTTG
This sequence comes from Yasuhikotakia modesta, assembly GCA_036877545.1. Taxonomy (NCBI): domain Eukaryota; kingdom Metazoa; phylum Chordata; class Actinopteri; order Cypriniformes; family Botiidae; genus Yasuhikotakia; species Yasuhikotakia modesta. The sequence continues at coordinate 15,388 of JBAJNP010000053.1, read as the reverse complement.
CTCAAGAAAGTCAGACGATTGTAGAACAAGCCTACGAGATACAATCCTGAAACTTTCGAAACTAGAGAACTTTTCACAGACAAGATAAATCTGTATCTGAAAATGCTCACCCACCTTTGCTCTCTCTTTTTCTTTCTCTCTCTGTCTTTCTCGTTGTGTTAGCTTGCTTCCTGGACTCTATGGCTTCTCTTGGTATGGCCGCCTACGGTTACGGCATTCGTTATGAGTTTGGTATCTTCAACCAGAAAATCGAAAATGGCTGGCAGGTAGGTTAAATGACCTTTATTTATCTGAAAACAAGAAGAAAAGTCAAGATGAAAAACAAAGAATTAGCGGTGCTTTAAGGACATATATCAAACAGACAATCATAAATATTCAGTGCCCTACGACACACTCAGAGCTCTCTAGTAACAGTGTGGCAACCCACTAACAACCAATCAGAACATCTTAGCAAATGCATAGCATCTCTATTTCAACCACTCACAACATGCTAGCATTGTGGCAATGAGAACTGCTTAGATTTCATCTGTAAACATCTCTTTGCAAGTATTATTGTGCATAAATATGACTTATAATGTAACTATTTCACTAGTGGTGTATCTTCATAATATTAATGATGCTCAGATTGAAGAGGCAGATGATTGGCTGCGCTATGGCAACCCATGGGAGAAGGCCCGCCCTGAATACATGCGCCCTGTGCACTTTTATGGTAGGACAGAACATCACCCAGATGGAGTCAAATGGGTGGACACTCAGGTACAGCATTGCTCTTTATACACATGTAGGTTTGTGTCTGTACTTACATATTATCCACAAACCTATTGATTGTTGTGTTTACAGGTTGTTTTGGCTTTGCCATATGACACCCCTGTACCCGGCTATAGAAACAACTACGTCAACACCATGAGGCTGTGGTCTGCAAAGGCCCCTTGCGAGTTTAACCTGAAAGACTGTGAGTATTAGTACCACTTACATTAGCTACCTAATATATGACCAAATGGAAAAAAAACAGTGTCTTAAATGTTCTCATCTCATTCCTAGTTAACATTGGTGGATATATTCAGGCCGTGTTGGATAGGAATCTGGCTGAGAACATCTCTCGTGTGCTCTACCCCAACGACAACGTCAGTAAACACACCCCTCTTATTTACAATTAACAACTGAAAGGGATTGTTTGCCCACAAATAACAATTCTGTCATCAATTCATAACTTGTATGTCTTTGTGGAAATTGTGGAAAAGGGGTCATTTTGTAAAAGAATGACCAACTGCTCTTTCCATCCAATCAAAGTGAATTGTGACCATGTCAAAAATCATGTGGACTTTATCAAGCCTTAATTGCCTTTTAAACTGGTCCCCATCCACTTTCATTGAAAATCCATGTTTCATGTGGAAAAGAACAGAACAGATATTTTGCTAAACTTCTCTTTTAGTGTTCCATGAAGGAAAAATAAGTCTTATAGGTTTGGGAAAGGTGTAGCTTTTGAAGTGGTCTTTAAATACCTGCCTGAAGCTTTTGGACCCTGTCTGCACACAGTTCTTTGAAGGTAAGGAGCTCAGATTGAAGCAGGAATACTTTGTAGTGGCTGCGACTCTCCAGGACATCATCCGTCGCTTTAAGGCCTCCAAGTTCGGCTCCAGGGAAATCGTGCGCACCGATTTCAGCACTCTGCCTGACAAGGTTAGCGCCACTCAATTAAAGAGTTTAGTCCTCTATCCTCTACTAAAGATTCTAAGGTCTTGAAACAGTTACGTGAAACAGACTCTGAAGGATTCTCTGTATCTATTTGTTTGGTTTATCTAAGGTGGCCATTCAGCTGAATGACACCCACCCCGCCCTGGCCATCCCTGAGCTGATGAGAGTGCTGGTTGACGATGAGAAACTACCGTGGGATAAGGTTCGAAGCAGATGATTTGTTATCGAATGTGATTTACAACTTGTTTTTACTTAAACTTTCTTTCTTAAACTAATAATGCATTTCCTTAAGCAGTCATTCAGTTTAACATTCACAGGTTAGTAGCACTAGAGGGCAACAAAGAACAATGAACATTTGATATTAATTCCTTACATGCATCTACACAAACACTGACTCACATGTACAAAATTTTTCTTTTGGACACCAATTTGTCATCATTGGTGTACTACTTTTTCTTACACTGTTTATGTTGTAAACTTAATAAATAAACTTATTAGTACCTAAAAATATTTAGTTATAGGATAACACTCAGTACTTAGTAATAGGACAACAGTTCTTGTACATTCAGTCAGTTCCTTTCACTGCCTTTGTACCATAGTGTACAATTGTGTATTTGATATCTTAAACTTTGAGCCTAAACTTCCCTGTATTACCTACCTTTGATCATAAATCATTTTTAATTCATCATTCATTGTTCCCTATTTGTATTAAACAGAGTAAAATTGGCAGTTGCAAACAAAGCCTACCAGATAATTTTGATCCAAACTGTGTTCACTTCCACACTCTCTGCAGGCCTGGGCCATCTGCGTTAAGACATGTGCTTACACCAATCACACTGTGCTGCCTGAAGCTCTGGAACGCTGGCCTATTGACCTGTTTCAAACCCTGCTGCCCCGGCACCTCGAGATCATCTTTGAAATCAACCGGCGCCACCTGGAGGTCTGGCAGCAACACAACACATGGCTAACATACACATTTAGACTCATTAAGATTGGTTAAAAATGCTATGTTTGTTTTCTAGCGTGTAGCCTCACTTTACCCGGGTGATATGGACCGTCTGCGCCGCATGTCATTGATTGAAGAGGGCGGACAGAAGAGAGTCAACATGGCGCATTTGTGCATTGTTGGTTCTCATGCAGTGAATGGTGTGGCCCGTATTCACTCCGACATCCTCAAAGCTACCGTGTATGTGTTACCATTTGCAAACACTTTACTCTGCGATATGTGGTAAATAGAGACATTCCATGTAATCTTACACTGTGGTGTTAACATACAGATTCAAAGATTTCTATGAGATGGATCCACACAAGTTCCAGAACAAAACCAATGGTATCACCCCTCGCCGTTGGTTGGTCATGTGCAACCCTGGTTTGGCTGAGATCATCGCAGAGGTTGGTGGAGTCAATCACAACATCACTGTTTCATAACTGACACAGAATCCCCAGCTGTGACTGCAGAATGCTTTTTATATGATGTATAATGACTTGGAGTGATAATAACCATATTCATCTAAGTAAGAGCATTTCTAATAGTCCAACTCAACATCATTTGTTTACGCTCGGATGTCTGTGTCTGGTAGAAAATTGGAGAGGACTTCCTTCGGGATCTGGATCAGCTGAAGAAACTTCGGAATTTCATCAATGATGAGGCATTCATCCGAGATGTTGCCAAAGTTAAACAGGTTGGAAAGGAAAATTTGTGACCTATTTCAGAAAGTGTTTCTGTACTTGGAGTTGACTTCTCTAAATGTTCTTGGCCTCTTCTAGGAGAACAAGCTGAAGTTTGCAGTGCATCTGGAGGAACACTATAAAGTTAAGATCAACCCCAACTCCATGTTTGACATTCAGGTCAAGAGAATCCATGAGTATAAGAGACAGCTGCTCAACTGTCTGCACATCATCACCTTCTACAACCGTGAGTAGCTCCTTCATCCTGCCTCTATCTACACACACACACACAAACATATATTGGTAAGCATGCTATATATCATTCAGTCCATCTGTCATGTTGGCTGAATGTTGAATGGTGAAAACAGACAAGCTAAATACAAAGTAAACAACTAGTCCCCCATTTGCATAATTTCTGTTTATACCCATTACAGGTATTAAGAAGGAACCAAACAAGCAGTGGACCCCAAGAACCATTATGATTGGAGGAAAGGTAAGCTTGAGGGCTCTTATGTGCAGTGAGATTAACATGTTTGCTTTTTATTCTATCAATTGTGTTTGAATTGTTGTGCTTGATGCTTTTCAGGCTGCTCCAGGTTACCACACGGCTAAAATGATCATTCGTCTGATCACAGCTATTGGTGAGGTGGTCAACAACGACCCAGTGGTGGGCGACCGCCTCAAAGTCATTTTCCTGGAGAACTACAGAGTCACCCTTGCTGAGAAAGGTAGCTTTCCAATACTCACTTGAAAGGAATGTGTAGGTTGCTCATCATGTGCTCATATGAAGATCACACTTTTCTGTTTGTCTCCATCAGCTGTCCCTGCAGCTGATCTGTCTGAGCAGATCTCCACAGCTGGCACGGAAGCTTCTGGAACAGGCAACATGAAGTTCATGCTGAATGGGGCTCTGACCATTGGCACCATGGATGGAGCTAATGTGGAGATGGCAGAGGAAGCAGGACAAGATAACATGTTCATCTTTGGCATGAGAGTGGAGGATGTGGAAGCCATGGATGCTAAAGGGTTGGAAAATACCTCATATTTAAATTATTGTGAATTAATTAATATCACAAGCAAGAGTGCAGTTCTAATGAACATGTAAGGCCATAGATTATACGTCAGTAGTTCTTTAAACAAACATTTAATGCTAAGTACCCTACATTTCAGACATATAAACAAATTAATTCAGTCTATAAAAAGTTATTGCTGAATAACTAATATTTTAAACACAAATATATAGCTGTGTACCTCAATGAAGCTGTATGTTCTAATATTAAAAGTATAAATGGAATTGTGTCCACAACACAAACACATCTTAACTGATCAAATTAATGGATTGAATTTACCTGTTTTAACAACTTGAAATATGACACAGTGACTTAAAGTAGAGATGTGTATGAACAAGAGTTTGGGAAATACAGCACATTTATAGTGAATGACATGACCTTCCTCCATCTGACAGTTACCACGCATCCGAGTTCTACAACCGAATTCCAGAGCTAAAACAAGCCATTGACCAGATCGCAGGCGGCTTCTTCAGCCCCAAACAGCCAGACCTCTTCAAAGACATCGTCAAAATGTTGATGCACCATGATAGGTGTGAACAGAATGATGAGCAGCTTTCACCTTTGTTGCCTCATACCTTCATCCACAGAAATACACACTACTTGATACAAGGAGGTCTCATGGATTTTCTGGTTTCTCCTTGTGCAGGTTCAAGGTGTTTGCTGACTATGAGGACTACATCAAATGCCAGGAGAAAGTCAGTGCTTTGTATAAGGTGAGTGTAAACAATTTGTCACATTTTTGTGAAAAATGGAGACATCTTGAACCTGGATCATTCTCAATTCTTCCTTCTTTGACAGAAACCTAAGGAATGGACCAAGATGGTGATCCACAACATCGCCGGTTCTGGCAAATTCTCCAGCGATCGCACCATCTCTCAGTACGCCCGGGAGATCTGGGGCGTGGAGCCCACCCTGGAAAAACTGTCTGCACCTGATGACCCCAAATAAATCTCCAACCAAGAACAACCTGTTTGATTGATTACTATCTTAATGAATGCAGTTATGCGTGTCTCCCTCCATCTTCACTTTTTGTGACACCAGTCTGTCAATCTTTAATCTATAACGGTCTGTCTCATTCACTTAGTAAACAATCAATATGTTCAACAAACTCAATTAATGTTCAACTGGAAACATCTAAGTCTTACTCAGCACAAGCTCCTTTCACTGGCAGCTGTGATGATTTGGGTTCTAATAACTATTAAATCAGTGTGAGAAGTGCTGGTGTTATCTGTAGAGGTCTGATATGCAATAGATTGACCCCCTGCATATTTTAATGAAATAATAACAAAAAACAATTAAATCCAAACTGAGAAACTGTTGCTTCTGGCTGTGAGTTCTTTTAGTTCTTAAAGGATTACGAAGATGCTTGTTTAAGGGTCACAGCTGGCTTTTAAGCCAGAGCTTGATCACATATGAAGTAATTCATGGTTGCTGCTTACACTTAAAATAACATACTGGGTCTTTTTGAACTGTGTAATGTTTGTTAAGGGAGATGTGAAGGATTCAGATCTGCTACAACAGAAAAGTAACAATACTTACGATAAAGTAACAAACTGTTTTAATCAATCATGTTTTGTTGAAACAAAATGATTTAATAAACTATAATCAAACCACCTTGTTCTCCATTAATGGGTGAAAGACAAATATAAATTGACAAACATTATTAAAAGGAGTAATCTTTCTTTAAAAGTTTAAGTTGTGCCAGGTCTTCCAGCTGTAATCTTTGTATTCATTTTGTCTCATATATTTTTAATGAACATTTTTACCATTTTCTACAAATATTTTACACAAATGACTGGCGTGATAACATCAAGTAATTAATTAGTTCATTTTATTCACACACAGTGGTAAGGGTCTAAGGGGTCATCTCTGTTTTACGGCTTTGTTGTAAAATGAAAACAAATTGGCTACTGGGTATTGGTTACGCTACATTTGGCAACGTGTGACAAGAGCACTTCAATATTTACACACACACAAGTTAAGCAAACACACATTCACACACATGAGAAATGTTTAAAATCTGCTGGTTCTCAACTACAATGGTGGGCAGCCTTATAATGGTTTACTTGTCACATCCATTGCTTTGTTACTTTTCTGCAATAGCGTGGGAAAAGAAAATCCCAACTTGCAACTTGACCCCTAAGGTCATGTCACAACACGGCAGGTGGACATAAGAAACTGCCTTCATCTGGAATTGATAGAGATGGCAGATGCCTAATTGGCAAATAAAAAAGTTAAGACATACTGTAAAACCCCTTATCTTGCTTCACTTGCAAGACCTCTGATGTCATATGAGTAGCTTGTAAACACTGTTGCCGTTAAAAGTTTGAAAATATTAACTGCTATATAAAATGTATACAGATACAGACTTTTATTTTTTTATAGTGTTAACACACACATGCTCCAAAGACTTCAAAGACACATAGTAGTCACTCTGTTATCAGAAGCAAACTGAGGTAGATTAGCTTTTAATTAAAAGTGTAGAGTTTTAATTCTTCCTTATGTAACCAGCACATCAATTATGTAGCACATATAAGGATCATGTCTGGACACAATTTGTTAAATTTGAGTCTTCATTTAGGCTATAGTCAACTAGTTTGAACGCATATAACCCATATGAGTATATGTGTGTGTGTGTTGGACTTTGAGAACAGGTGATTTACCTGTCTATAGCTACCAACATAGTTGGTTACTCATATACTTCATCTTATCTGTTGACACACTTCATAATTATTGCAGAAAAATAAAAAAGTTTTCCCTTTGCCCTGTACTAGTAGGTATAGTACAGACAGTACTTATACCTCAAAATCATTAATTTACCCACAATCCCTCCCCCACACAATCTTACAGGGGACATGAACTCACACACACACTAATCTAACCCGAGTTCTGCTGTGTCCAGTAACACCCCACCAGCCAGAACATTGGAAAGGGTTCAAAACACAGCAGGTACAAATACAGAGGTTAGCCAAGGGATTCCAGTAAGACGGCAACAAGTTTTTGGTCAACCACTGCGGCATCTCTTCCTGGCCTTCATGAAAAGTCTCTTCATGCCACAAGCGGTTTAAACGTGGAGGTTCTAATCCAGCACAGACGTACACAGGACTTCCACCCAAAGCCTGAGGAATTTCAGAGCTGATTATACAACACTCTACAACCTGCTGGAAAACTTTCTTTTATTTCTCCTTTTTTTAGAATGACTGAGCTTTTTGGTTTTAACAGCTCCTACGAGGAAATCAGTCAGGAAATTTGGTGAAGCGCTGTAACTCAACAGGTGCGTGCATTTATTTTATTATCTTAATTTTTGATGCATTTATTTACTGAATTAATGTACCATATATAATGACACTTCCTGTTAGAGCAGCATGATTATGAAGGAAAATGCAATATGAGACAACTATGTGTGATTAATATAACTATATGCGATAACTAATGTGTGATTAATATAACTATATGCGATAACTAATGTGTGATTAATATAACTATATGCGATAACTAATGTGATTACATTAAATATATTTAAAACTGAAAATTATGCAGTCAGTATCGGTTTCATATTCTTTGTAGAATATGAAACATCCAACTAACATTTGCATGCAAGCCTCTCTGCATAAACCTAAATCTTTGATTATACATCAGAATCAATTGGTTATTGTAAACCATTCAGAAATGCAAATATCCCAAATGTCTTGCCCTGTTTCCTATTAACCCAAATAATCTCTGAAACTCAATACTGCAGTGCTGCTAATATTATTTGCTCTTTAAATAATGATTTGCTTTTTCTCATTTTCTCATTAAAGTCTGTGTGTATAGATTCAATATTACTACGACTGCAATGTAATTCAATTGTTTAAATGAAATGACAGTACATTTGCATAGCTAAAGATTCAGATGTATGGCTGAAAGAATATCATTTCAAAACAACTGTTGTGTGTGTTTGTTAGTCAACAGCGTAAGCAGTTTTAGAAATGATTGATTATTGAGTTTTTTAAAGGTTTTCTGTCCGTCATGCCTTATCTTTGTGTAACTAATCGATTTTACAACCGAGAGCAACTGATCACCTGTTTACCACACAGAACTTTGGGTTATGAACTGAAGTCCCTTGGTGATTTACAATCAAGCCTGTGTCAGCTCTTACTGTTGTTGTGAATACCTGAGCCATGGCCTTCGCAGACCTGCTGGAGCAGGTGGGCAGCACAGGGCGCTTCCAGGTTCTACATGTTACCCTCCTCAGTTTGCCCATTTTCATGATGGCCAGCCACAACCTGCTGCAGAACTTTGTAGCTGCCGTGCCTCCGCATCGCTGTGCTCCTCACACCAACCTCAGCGTGTCCTCGCTGAGCTCGGAGGACGTTCTAAAGGCCACGGTACCACTGGGCCAAAAAGGCAAACCAGAACAATGCAGGCGGTATGTCCACCCTCAGTGGCAGCTCTTGAACGTGAACATTTCTGATGATCTATGGGAAGATGACACAGAACAGGCAGAAATACAGGGGTGTGAGGACGGATGGTACTACAATGCGACTGAGATGAGCTCAACCATCATTACTGAGGTGAGTGTGATGCATTCTTACCAAATAAGTATATTTAAGCAATAAATAAATAAATACACATAGTAGATGCATTATGCACAGCTGTCACAATGTAGTATTTGTTAATACATGGTTATGGTGGCCAATGAATTCAAGATAATGATAGTATCACAATATCTGTTTAACTGTTAAAATCTGTTTTTTAAATAAATAATAATATAGTCTAAATAATAATATAATAGTCAAATTCATTTTTTAATTTTATTTACGTTTTCTGTTCTTGGCTATTAACTCAGGGAGGCAAACAGAGGAAGTTTGTAAACATTGTTGCTGCAAAATGTTAAAATATTAAACTGGTGCAATACAGTTACTTACTATCTGGAGTGTCAACCAGATACCGGTTCTGAATTATTTACAATATTATCGTAGCTGTAATATTAACACGATTTCAATATGATTGTTATTGTTTTTCATCGTCATTTGTTATATCGGCGTCTTCTCTCTTTCAGTGGGATTTGGTTTGCGACCTCCGCTCAATGAAGCAAATGAGTCAAACTACTTACATGGGAGGAGTTCTTGTAGGAGCGATCATCTTTGGAGGACTGGCTGACAGGTTGTGTGGTGCTTTATTCAGGGTTTCATGCGACAGTAACAACAATAAAATAATAAAGTTCATTTGCGTAATAGTTCTCACCCTTAGCTTAGATGTGTATCGGTAAGTCCATCTGCCCTCCTGCAGGTTTGGACGGCGTGTGTTACTGATGGTGTCCTACCTGATCATGGCAGTTGGAGGAACATGTGCTGCTTTCTCCACCTCCTTCACCCTGTTCTGCGTGAGCCGGTTCTTCTGTGGCACGGCTCTGTCAGGGCTGGTGCTGAACACACTGTCTCTTAGTGAGTATGAGGATAAGGGCTTAACACGCCTGATTTATCCAGCTGAATAATACTGGGGCTTACAGTGTTTTTCTTGAATTATTGAAACACGTGTAATGCACGAGCTGTGAAAACGTTCAAGTCTCGAATGTAAGAAAACAGTTATGATATAAATTTAATCATTAATAAAAAAAAACATGATATGAAATGTTAGATCTTTAAATCGCAAACGAAAGCTGGTATTATTGCTGTGTATAAATATGAAGTATCGATAAATGTAACTGTGTCTGGGTTAGACATCGTTCATAAAATAAATGTAAATTCTGATTGGATGAACCGCGATTATTATATTATTAGATTGCAAAATTAATATTAAAGCCCACTTGGCACCTTCTGTATTAATACACCAAACCAATTTCCTGTGTTGCCTTGCGGACGAAACAGCCAATAGTTACTTGGCAACTAACTGTTTATACGGATCATTATTCTACATTTAATTGCTTATTAAACATTAATGACTGTCGTGATATTACAGTTTAATACAAACGAACCCTCACTTCCCTTAAAAACTGCAACGCCCCCCTTATCGTGGATTACTGTATATTTCCCTCCGCACAGCTGTGGATGACAGGTTCACGTTTAGCTGGTGGTTAAAATCGTTTACATTGTATTTGGTGACATCTAGAGGACAAATGCATGAAGTGTTACTTTTACCTCCCACAGTCGTGGAGTGGATCCCCACCCGTGTGCGGACTGTGGTGGGCACAACAACAGGATACTGCTACACCATAGGCCAGCTGATTCTGGTAGCGGTAGCTTACTGCATCAGAGACTGGCGCTGGCTCACACTGGCTGTTTCTCTGCCTTTTTACGTGGCCTTCCTCTACTCCTGGTGTGTCCTTTCCTCATGCCTGTTCCCATTAAGTTCTGCCAAAATTTGTAATGATTCTGTTAGTATTTACTTACATTTTCCAAACCTTTTTGTTATTTAAATACAAAAAGACAAGGCATATTCTACACAGAGATAATATGGTGTTTATATTTATTGTAATTTATTGTATTGACAAACAATCAATTATTAAAAATAAACACAGGGAACAAAAAACAGTCTATACTATATTTATACAGTATAATAAATTTAAATATAGTAAAATATATTTATATATATTTTCTATGTTGGCTTCAAATTTTCTCTTTGTCTAGATGTGAATTTCTCTGTTTGTGGTCTATGAAAAAATACCAGCATGCAGATTTGGAATTTACAGTTTCTTTTTCTGTATGTATATTTCTGGATTAAAATATTTGATGTAGCTGATTGTTTGAGTTTTACCTGCAGGTGGTTTTCAGAGTCTGCTCGATGGCTGGTCCTAAACAGGAAGTCAGAAGAGGCGGTCAAGAACCTCAAAAAAGTGGCCCGTATAAACAGACGGCAAGCAGAGGCAGACAAAATCAATCTTGAGGTGTGACACTATTGGTTGTGTCAATATGAGAATATTTGGTCCTTCAGAAATCTTACTGTGTTTATGTGTGGATGTGTGTGTAGATGTTACAAGACTCCATGAAGAAGGAGATGGCCTGTTCAACAGGATCCTACAATGTTCTTGACCTTCTGCGAACATCTACTATGAGAAACATCAGTATATGTCTCAGTGCAGTCTGGTCAGTCACCGATAGGCTACCACCCGCAGTGCAAACATTGTGGTGCTACCACAAATAAACCAAACCAGTGTTATGTTCTCAGGTTCTCCACCAGCTTTGCCTACTATGGGCTTGCCATGGATCTGCAGAAATTTGGGGTCAACATCTATCTTATCCAAGTTATCTTTGGAGCAGTGGATATACCAGCCAAAATTGCAGTTACAATATGTATGAGCGTGTTGGGACGAAGACCTTCTCAGTGTGGATCTCTTGTACTGGCTGGCATAATGATACTCATTAATCTTCTGGTACCTTTTGGTGAGAATTTGAACCTGTTTGGCAATAGAGAGCATAACTAATACTAAAATTGCAGTCTCATTGTTTACGTGGGTCATTACCCATCATTCCTGTCTCAGTGTCTCAAGATTTGAATGTCTGTCTATCTGTCAACATCACAGAAATGAGATCCTGGTATTTAAAGGTTGCCATTTGCATGGCTGCTTATGCAACTATGCATCCGTGAATGCTGTTATTGTGCGTGTGCAGACCTGCAGATATTACGCACCATTTTGGCGGTGATAGGGAAGGGTTGCCTGGCTGCCTCATTCAGTTGCTGTTACCTTTATTCTGGAGAGCTGTATCCCACAGTCATCCGGTAATTAACCATTCTGTCATCACCCTCAGAGCGTGAAACATCTTAAAACAGGACTAAATTATTCCCCATGAATCACAGTTTAATTGTGGTTGTCCTTCATTTTGTTCCTTTATAACAAGCAATAACAAGAGCTGCAAAATAACATATTATTTTCAGGCTAGTTAATGTCAGCTTATGCAATTTTTTGATTCGTCCTTTCAGGCAGACGGGAATGGGCTTGGTGTCGATGATGGCTCGACTGGGAGCGATGGTGGCTCCCTTGGTGCTTCTAATGGGGGAGGCTTGGCCATTGCTACCTGGTATTATCTATGGAGGAGCCCCAATTCTCAGCGGGATTTTTGCCTTTTTTCTCCCAGAAACTCTTGCAATGCCTCTTCCTGATACTATCCAGGACGTGGAGGACATGTGAGCCAGTAGCTTTATAAACAACAGTCACTACAGATTTGTGCTAGTTGGATCCAATCTATTATGTAACACTAGTGAACATAAAGAGATGGCAGAATGTTGTAATGTCTGTTTTATGTGCCAATAAGAAATAACTAATGTTTTCTGTTTTTTTCACTTATTGCAGAGGTGTCAGGCAGAAAAAAGACTTATCTGAGAAACAGGATTTGACCCCTAAGGATCCCAACAGCTTGAAGCTAGAGTCTGTCTGAGACTCCCTCCACCCTGACTGCAGTATGTCTGTAACAGACCAACAGAGATGATTGTTTCCACACAGAAGAAAAGTAGTATAACTTAAGTATTGTGTAATGTAAACAACCGACGTCTCTTTGAATAATAAATAATGCATTTTTTCTTATCTTTGTGAATGACTTTGTGAAAATAAAATTATTTTCTTTAGCAAGAACTYATACCTAATGCAGCAAAGATCCTTTGTATTTTTTGAAAGTAGTTATTTTGTATGTGAATTGTTTGTTGTCTTATGCGAGTGACACACACAAATAAAACAACATAAAAACAGTAACAAACTGGAATGGCATTTGTGACAGCATGAAGGGGAAAAAAGAAAGTTAAATAGAAAAAAGAAAGTAAATTCAGAAATTGTCAAAGGGTCAAAATGACAAAGAGGATACGGCTAAAAAAGCAAGACATCCCTATGGCAATATTATAACGTTTAAAAAACATCTAATGACATAATATGCTGGTAAGTGACTATGGTGTTTGTTTTTGCCTCGATCAACATGTTCTGCTTGACTCGTCGTTCAACTTGGCGATTGTTTAAGGATGTGAAAGTCTAGACTATTCAGTGACCATTTAACCAAACAACCGTCTCACTATTATGTAACAAATTCACGAGCGTAATAAACGTGAACTAGTGAAAAACAGACTGCAATGCGTCTGTCTATTTTTAACGGTCAAAAGAAACGCTTTATGCAAAAACTACAACTCCCAGCAGCACACGGAAGTTTCCCATGAGCGCTTGGCGAATTCTTTACAGCGCCTTCCAGTTTCCGGTCCCTAACTTCCTGTTCATTACACGTTCGCTGTCATAGGAGCAAAATGTCTGGAGTTCTGCGAGGAATCGCTCGGATCCGTTCCGCACCGGTCCTGCGGGGATCAACCATCACCCAGCGAGCCAATATCGTTTCACGACCTGCCAAGGACGCTCCTGGCGCATTTGTACGTGTTTTGTAAAGGCAAATAGCTGCTCGCTATAGACGCGCCATGATCTCTTGGCGTTCACCCTTAGATTCGGTGTATGTGATTTATTTCAGTTAAACAGCCACAGTTGAGCTGTTTCAATCCAGTTTTTGTGATTGTGACCAGATCAAGTGTGTTTTTTGGGCATTATTTCTGGCCTGATAGTGAGTTTGGTTTTGAACCAAACGAAGGTTGTTCGCAAGGTCGTGGCGGAATTGATGTGTTTACATAAGTGCGCTGAAAAGTGTAACAATATTTTTGTAGTTTAATATATAAAAGATAACTGTGCTTGTCATACACAATATTTTAACACATTTTGGGTCATGTATTTGTGTTTTTAACAGGAGACGACGTTTGCTCTGACAGTCTTTTCCCTGGCTGTCCTCGGTCCATCCGGGTGGGTTCTTGCCAACCTGGAAAACTATAAGAAGAGGGATTCCGCTCAGGCAGAGTGATCCAGCTTGTCTGATTTTGTTGTAAAGCATGTTGGGACCACCATCTCACTGACCTTCAGCTTACCTGAACAGCAGCACAACTTCTCCTGAGCCACCCAGCTACCTCTCAATGAGACCATTGAATTTCCTCCAGCCCACTCCATTCCACTGTTACACAAGCTGTCTGCTAGACTTGAATAACATTACCAACATTACCATCTTAACATTACCATGGCTGATTTAATTCTCTTTACATGGAGTCTGTTACATTTGAAATAAACCTAGTTTTGAAACCTTAAACCTCTCTGGTGCTTCACTGTTTTCTGTTACATACAACACTTGTACATGTAATGCTTATTATAGTCTTGTACTACTGATACACCTGTAATTTTAAGGTCTGATTTAAATATCAGTCAACATTAAAAAAACAAGTCAAATGGTAAGAGGTTTGCCAGGCACTAATAGTAATGCATGTTTCTTAATGTACTGAAAATTTCCAATCCAAAATTTTGCTTTTATGAGCATGATGTTGCTGTAAAGGAATCCTACAACAATCGTTTAGATCATGAAACATTTACAGATTTATGATTTTGGTATATATAATCTTATATATATAAGATTATATAAGATTCTATCTGACATTTTTGTCAAAATTGAGTTATTGACATTTTGTTACTCACTGACACTATTAAACGTGTTTTATTTAAGCAAATGATTAACAGACGATGCCATAAACACGACCCTTCACCTGGCTCTCACCCACCTGGATAACAAAAACTCATAGACTTCAGTTCAGCATTCAACACCATCATCCCTCAGCACCTGACTGAAAAGTTAAACCTGCTTGGCCTGAACACCTCCCTCTGCAACTGGATCCTGGACTTCCTGACGGGGAGACCTCAGTCAGTCCGGATCGGGAGCAACATCTCCAGCACCACCACACTGAGCACGGGGCCCCTCAGGGCTGTGTGCTCAGTCCATTGCTGTTCACTCTGCTGACCCACGACTGTGTAGCGATGCACAGCTCAAACAAAATCATCAAGTTCGCTGATGACATGACCATGGTGGGTCTAATCAGAACGACGAGTCAGCATACAGAGAGGAGGTGATGCGGTTAACAGACTGGTGCAAAGCCAACAACCTGTCTCTGAACATGGAAAAAACTAAAGAGATGGTTGT